>SZWC01009132.1:0-40423 GCA_023375785.1 Penium margaritaceum
GGGGGGGGGGGGGGGGGGGGGGGGGGGGGTGTTATGTCCATGACGTACACGAGTTCCTAAACCCCATGAATGGGCTTTTATATCATTGTATTTGTGGCCCACTCCGCGATGACTTCAGGATTCATACCCTATTCGACTGAGGTCATTTTGGCCGACTGTCCCGACCTCTGATACTTCCTTCAAGAATTTTCTTACATCTTCAATCACCTCCCAAAAAGGTGGATACAATTGTTGCAAACTTTATTGCTGTTCTGATACTTTTTGGCTGACTTCTCGACGATGTTGGGTCTTTATAAAACTGCGCCTTGACATTCTCAAAGCCCTCCAACTTCTCGGCAAAGCTTCTTGAAGCAGCCACTCACGGCGCGACCTTGCATGAGTCGCTCAGCTTGAGCGATGTGGACATGACACGTGCCTCATTCTCATTCTTGGCATTGTATGTACGTGCTCGACTCAAACGACACTTGTCATTAAAGTACACTTAATGCTTAATACAAGCTATACATTTTTCTGAATCCTCAAATATTCTTCTTCCCCGCAGCTCATCACTGTGTGTAATGTCCCTGACGTACATGAGTCTGTAAATTCCGCGAGTGGGAATTTTCTTTCCTTACATTCAAGGCCCACTAGACGACGACTTTGGGATTTTCATGCCATTTGTCCCAGGTCATTTTGGCCAACTGCCCTGACCATTGGTGTTTCGTTCCAAAAGTTTCTGAAAACTTCAACCACTTTCCAAAAAGGTCAGTAGGATTGTCGAGAACCATGTCGACAGTTCGATATCATTCCATCGACTTCTTGAAATTGTTAGACTTTTACAAAGAAGCGCTGCAATATTCTCAAAACCCACCAATTCTCAGTGGAACTTCTTAAGTCACCCACTCATTGCGTGACCTAGCATGCGTCCCTTGGCTCGAGCGCCGATGACCCAACATATGCCACATGCTCATTCTCGACTTTGTATATTAGTGTTGGACGCACTCAAAAATTCTCATTGAAGTATACTTACTTCTTGATAAAAATAATACATTTGTCCCAAATAGATAAGAATTAACCATTTGTCCCCAAATTGACCTTTGTCCCGCACCTCATCCCTGTGAACCACCTTCATTCCAATCGGTGAAACACTTCGTATCAGAGCGCAACGGTACGGGAAGGGCAGCCGACACATGAACTACCTGGCAACAACCTCGCATTACTCTTCAGTGCACCTCCACCATTCACAAGATTACAGACCTTGCAACACCAAAAGTGAACGGAGCGAACGCAACTAGCGACAAGCAGCATTCTCCCACTAGAACTCTAGTGATGGCGGAGTGGTAGCACGCGAGCAATGGCACTCTCCAGGCAAACCAAGGGGCAAGAACAACTTTTGCGGCAAATGGTGCGGCACAGACGAACCCGACGGCCAATCTGGTGACGGACCCCTTGGGCTCGGCAAATTCCTTGCCTCTGGCACAAGCTGTTGGGTTGACTCCTGGCACAATGGGAAACACCGGCTGACAAGCACAAATCAATAAAGATCTGTACCAGAAATTGTCAGGAATCGAGAGCCTTAACACCCATCTGCACCAATAGCTCCATGCGGTGATGGAGCATCTTTGAATTCATGTGCGCCCAAAGCTGTACTCACTAAGATGAATTCACTACTCAAGAGTGAACCCAGATTTGACAGGCACTTCCTGAGTCGTTCGATTCTGTGAACTCCAAGGGACCGACGGTCAGGATGTGGCTGGTGAGTTTGGAGGTGTACTTCACCGCTGTTGGGGTCAACAAAGAAAAAATTAAAATTGAACTCATGACCTTGCTTTTGCGCGGCACTTCTTTGAGTTGGTGGTCCAATCTAAAGGCCATCCAATCACACCAAGAGACTAGCAGAGTTAGAACGATGGCTCATGTGACCGCTCTCTCATCTTTAATCGCAAGCGTACTACCTCTCAAGCAAGTAAATCTGATGTGGCACGACTCTCTCACACCAGTGAAAACGTGGAGGGACTTTGCGAACGCTATCCTTGCTTACTTTGGGAAGCTGAAGGAGAAGTCTTACCCACGGTACACAATCCAACTCTTGTGTCATCAATCTAGCGTGGAAGAGTACACTTGGCGTTTCCATGAAGTCATCACCGGCAATGACCTCTTCTCTGACGAGCTGTGTTTCTACTACAAGAATGGCATCAAGCGAGACATTCGGCAAGAAATTGCCAATTTTGGTTTCCAAGATGACCTTTCGTGAATAATGGCAACAGCCAATCGCATCAACAGCACTGACCACAATGCTTGGATACTGGAATCAAATGACTGGCAACCCCAAGGCCACAATCTTCATCGTAAAGGAGGAAGGTCAATGTCCGGGGAAACCTTGTCTCCATCGGAGACACCGTTGATCAGCAGAATCAATGACTCTGGTGGGCTTGTGGAAAACCAGACCTCATTTCATGCGACTGGCAAAAGCGGCAACATCATGCCAAAGGAGGGGGAGTTGTAGAAAAAGAGCAAAGAGTGGAGAAATGGGAAAGGGCAATAGGAGACGGTGAGGCTACTGTTTGGTTGGAAAAACCTGCGCTGACGGATCGCCCAACTGAATGGCTCACATCACTGTAGACAAGGGTTCCGAAGATCGCAAGTTTTTACGAGGGATACGCGGACGACCAATCGGCGATCCTGCTATGAGCACAACCGAGGACTTGTAAGAGTCACAAAACGGTCCTGGAACTACTGGATGGAGGAGCTTCTCACATTTTGGTCAGTGACAAAATGGTTTGGAAGCTGGGTTTGCATACCAAACATGGATTATTTTGAAGGAAAAACTACTGACAGATGACTGCAGATCCGTCAACTTTGCGAACAACTGCAACTGCAAATTGGAGATCTGCATGACGTAACGTTCTTCAGAACTTTCCCACTGAGCAACCACAAAATCGACCTTGGGCAAAATTTGTTGTACCGGCACAATTCGCAGGTGGAATAGAGCAACGGAGGAGTCTACGTCAGTATTCATGGCAGAAAGAGACACCAGCCTCTGGTCAATCAACCCACAATGCAACAGCGATTATGAGAAGGAGCAGTGGTGGCAGCAGCGGAGGAAGCTGTGACAGTCGTGAAACAACAGCCTATATCTGTGGACGTGGCCAAGAAACATCAGAAGCACGGAGCCCAAGCATGGCTAATCCATGTGGAAGTAGGGGAGGGGGGAGAAATTGTAGCAACCAAAGTGACCTCCACAACCTCAACGCCTCAGNCAGTATTCATGGCAGAAAGAGACACCAGCCTCTGGTCAATCAACCCACAATGCAACAGCGATTATGAGAAGGAGCAGTGGTGGCAGCAGCGGAGGAAGCTGTGACAGTCGTGAAACAACAGCCTATATCTGTGGACGTGGCCAAGAAACATCAGAAGCACGGAGCCCAAGCATGGCTAATCCATGTGGAAGTAGGGGAGGGGGGAGAAATTGTAGCAACCAAAGTGACCTCCACAACCTCAACGCCTCAGAGGTTCACACCAGGAGCTTGCATAACTCATCAAAAAGCTTGAAGGCATTTTTCCCGAAGAACTACCCCAAGAACTACCACCGCAACATAACACAGACCATCAGACTGACCTGAAGCCGGGCACCAGACCGAAGGTGAAGGGGACCTATCGGATGAGCAATCATGAGCTGACCGAGATCAAAGGTCAGCTGGAAAAGATGCTCATTCAGGGTTCATCAGGCCCTCCACGTCATCCTACAAGGCACCAGCGCTTTTCGTGGAAAAAAAAAAAGAGGCAAAATTTAGATGTGTATGGAATATCAGACATTGAACCATATCATCACAAAGAAGTGTTACCCCCTCCTGTGAGCAGATGAAAATTTCAACCAACTTCGTGAAGGCGAAATTTTTAGCAAAATTGACCTACACAGTGGCTATCATCGGATCCACGTACCTAATAAGGACATCATGAAGACAGCACTCCACACAAGATGCGGGCACTTTGAGTTCACAATCATGAAGTTTGTACTCACCAATGCCCCCCAATATCTATGGCGGCCATCAACATCTTTCGATCGCATCTCAGTGAGTTTTTTGTCCTATATCTTGACGGAATCGTGGTGTACAGCTGCACCCTAGAGGAGCATAATGGACACCTGCAAAAAGTTGTTAAACTTTCACAAAGAGAAGCTTTTTGGAAAACTCTCAAAAAATGCCCATTCGTGGATTTGAGGAACTTGTGTACATCAGGGACATAGCACTTCCCCTCCCCTTTTAGCCGTGATGTCTCAGCGCGCTAGCAAACGTAGGTCGGTGATGGAGAAAGTGGGCATCGATCAGATGATCAACGTCTCAGAGGTTGTTATAGAGCTCCCAGCTGTTGTTTGAGGTGTCGTAGCCATGCCACTTAACCAAATACTCAGTTGTTTGTATAATTTGTTGATGTTTGAGAAGATGTCCAATCACGTACTCCATATCCCCGTCCACTTGTACAGGTGATGGAGGAGCAACATCTCTGCCGAGTAAACTCGTATTGGGATCCTCGTAGTGCTTGAGCTTACTGATGTGGAAGACAAGGTGGATCACCATGCTGACAGGGAGACAAAGTCGAGGGGCGATCGGGGTTTGCATTCGCTCGACCTCAAATGGTCCCAACTAGCAGAATTCAAGCTTGGCAAAGTCCTGTCCTCGGAGTTTCATATTCGCAGTGCTGCGGAGGACGTGATTCCCAGCACTGAACATGTCATCAATGTGATGTTGGTCGGCTGCTCGCTTCATGGATACNAAAGTGGATCACCATGCTGACAGGGAGACAAAGTCGAGGGGCGATCGGGGTTTGCATTCGCTCGACCTCAAATGGTCCCAACTAGCAGAATTCAAGCTTGGCAAAGTCCTGTCCTCGGAGTTTCATATTCGCAGTGCTGCGGAGGACGTGATTCCCAGCACTGAACATGTCATCAATGTGATGTTGGTCGGCTGCTCGCTTCATGGATACCTCCATCTTTTTTAGGGTCTACCATGTTTCCTCCCAGATCCTTGTGGTATCCCTGCGGTGAATGTTAACCTCGGGAATGTTACTTTGACTCTGCAATCCACCGTTGTGGCGGGGATTTTGGTGTACACCACCTTGAAAGGTGTTTTACCAGTTGCATTGGAAGTGGCAAAATTGTATGCGAGTTTGGCAGTCAGCAGGTTTACTGTCCAATCGGTCCTGTGGGCCTCATTTTAAGTGCAGAGGATTCGTTCAAGCATCTGATTTGTCCGCTCGGTTTGCCCATCAGTTGAGGATGGGACAACATTGATAGCTGGATCCATTTTCCATTAGGCATCATTAGTTCATGCCAAAATGGCTAATGAAGCTGCCTTCTCTATCATTGATGATGGTATGTGGCATGCCGTGAAGCTGCACGACTTGGTTCACAAACAGACGTGCCTTTTATTCTGCGGTGACGGTGGTGGTTGTCAAAATGAAGTGCGATATTTTTTAACATCTTTCCACTACGTCGAGGATGCCATCATACCCCTCGGGTGTAGCAGGCAAACCTGTCATGAAGTCCATGCTGATGTTGGCCCATGGTTCCGTAGGAACTCGTTGGGGTTGAACTAGACCAGGTGCAACAAGATTTTTGTCTTTCACAAGTGTTGCACGGTTTGGAGAAAGCTGCCATGTCGGTCTAAATATTGTCCTACCTGTAAAACTGCACCAGATTCTTGAGCATTTTGTCCTCGCCGAAGTGTCCACCTGGATCGGTGTCGTGGCATTTCTCCAATAGCATTCGCCGTAGTTCCTCGTTTGGAGGAGCGATAACCGGACAAGTGAATCTCCATTGCTAGTAGGTGTCGTTGGACCAAAACCTGGCTCTTTCACACTTGGAACTCCTCGTAACCCTTCGCAAACAGTCACGCAGGGTACGGGTCGCGTTCAACGAGCAACGTACAAATCTCAGCCAGTAAATCTGGTCATCTACTTAGAGAGTCCATCGGATTTGTTTTTCTAGGACAGTAATCGATGTCGTAGTCAAAGTTGGACTCAAGGAACTCCATCCATCAAGTCTACGGAAGGCTTAGATTTGGCTTGGTCTTGAGATGTTTTAAAGGGTGATGGTTGGTACAGAAAATGCATCACTAGAATTCCAAGTAGCACTACCATTCTTTGAATGCATGCACAACCATGCGAATCTCTTTTTCGTGCACCACGGAGTTGAGTTCCGGCCCGTATAGTTTGTTGCCACATGTACAAGACCGGCTGTTCTCCACCGACGTTGTCTTGGAGGAGAACAGCTCCAATGGCTTGATCAGACACATCAGTGGCCATCATGTAGAAAACCGTAGGATCTGCCAATAGTAAGGCTGGAGTCAAGGTTAGAGCATTTCTCAAAGAGTTCAATACTTCTTGTTTGCTGTCCCTCCAATTCCACTTAGTTTTTTTCTGGATGTGATCAGAGAGAGGCACTAACACTCATGCATAGTCTTCTACAAATGGACGGTAGTAGTTTCAAAAGCCCAAAAACACCTGGGGCTTCGTCCAATCAGCGACCGCCTCCCCCCTTTTCGGGTCCATAGTGATCCGTCTGTTGCTGATGACGTGGCCCAAAAGTTTGATTGAACGGTGACCATTTTCCTGACATTCATGGCCCACCGCGTGACGACTTTGGCATGTTTACGCCGTTTGGCTGAGGGAATTTTGGCCAACTCCCCTGACCTTCGGTCTTCCGTTCCAGAAGTTTTTGACAACTTGGATCACTTTTCTGAAAGTTCAATGGCAGTGTCGATGATTATGTTAATATTTCGATGTCACTTTGTTAACTTCTCAATGTCGCTAGAATTTTATAAAGAAGCACTGCCAGATTCTCAAAGCCCCCTAACTGTCACGTCGAGTGGAACGTAGGTGGTTGACAGGGATGAGGTATGGGACAAAGGACGATTTGGGAGTTTGGGGCATTTGGATAATTGTTGTTAAGCAGCAAGTGTACTTCAATGACAACTTTCGAGTGCTTCAAGCAAATATATACAATCCTCAGAATGAGAATGAGACATAAGTTGGGTTATCAGCGTTCGAACCGAGCGACGCGTGCGAGGCCGCGCCATGAGTGATGGATTTGAGAGGCTCCACCAAAAAGTTAGGGGGCTTCAAGAAATGTGTGATGCTTCTTTACAAAAGTCAAGCGTCATCGAGAAATTGAACGAACGACATCAAAGCATCAATCTGGTTGATGACACATCCCTCGACCATTATGGAAAGTGGTCGAAGTTGTCAGCAACATCTGGAATGGGTCACCCAAGGTCGCGGCAATAGGCCAAAATGTCCTCGGCCAAGCAACGTAAAATTTCTGAAGTTGTCGCGCGGTGGGCCATGTATATTAGAACAGAAACGCCCACTCACGAGTTTTAGGGACACGTGTATGTCAGGGACGTGACACTTTCCCCCCTTTTAGCCGCGAACGTCTCGGCACGCTAGCAAACGCAGGCTGGTGACAGAGAAATTAGCCATCGATCAGATGATTGATGTCTCAGAGATTGATTTCAGTTATTGTGCGTGATGTTGTAGCCCTGCCACTTGACCAAATACTTTGGAGATTTTCCGCAACGTCATTTTCCAAGAATACTCTTGATCACGTACTCCGTATCCCTGTCCATTTGTACAGGAGGTGGAGGTGTGACGTCTTCGCCCAGAAAATTTTGATTGGAGTCCCAATACTTCTTGAGCTTGCTGAAAGGCAAGATGAATCATCATGCTGTTGGATAAGCGAAGTCTAGTGATGACTGGGGTTTGTTTTTGTTTGATCTCAAATGGTCCCAACCATTGGGGTTTGAGCTTTGCAAAGTTGTGTCCTCGGAATTTGATTTTTGCAAGGTTGAGGAGGACAACATCGCCAGCGCTGCAAACGTCATTGCTGTGATGTTGGTTGGTTGCCTGTTTCATAGTTGCTCGCGTCTTTGCAAGGGTCTGCCGGGTTTCCTCCAAGATGCTTTTGAAATCTTGGTTGTGAATGTCAACCACGGGCATATTACTCTGACAGTGTAATCTAGCCGGTGTGGCGGGAAGTTTACCATATACCACCTTTAAAGGTACTTCACCAGCTGCAGTGGAAGTGGTAGAGATGTACAGTCGGCATTTTTGCTTCCCAATCAATTCTGTGGGCTCGCATAGGTTTCTAAGAAGTTGTTTGAGCGTCTGATTGGTTCATTCAGTTTACCTGTCGATAAGAGGATGGGATGCCATAGATTGCTGGATTCGACTGCCATAGCGTGCCATCAGTTCGTGCCAAAAATGGCTAAAGAAGTGGCCTTCTCTGTTGCTAATGATAGTACATGTCACTTCATGCAGCCGCACGATCTGATTTTGAGACAACCACACTGATCCTTCTGTTGCGACGGTGGTTGTCGCCAGGATGAAGTGCAAAATTGTGGAATACCTGTCCACCACGACGAGGATGGTGTCATGTCCCTCAAGAGTGGTGGGCAGTCCCATCACAAAATCCATGCTGATGTTGGCCCACGGTTCCGTTGGAATGGGAAGGGGTTGAACTAGACCAGGTTGCCACGTGCGATGAGATTCTTGTCTTTGACAGGTATCGCACGATTTGCAGAAGGCTGCCACGTCAGTTCGCATCGTGTCCCACTAGTAGTATTTCACTAGTTGTTTTAGCGGCTTGTCCTTGCCGAAGTGTCCACCTGGACCAGTGTCGCGGCACTCCTCCAGTAGCATCCGTCACAATTCCTTGTTTGGAGGAATGACGACCTGGCGCGTGTATTATCATCACCAGTAGGGGTATTCAAACCAAACTTGTTTTTTTTGTACCTGCCAAACTCTTTGTAACCCTTCACGAGCAGCCTCGCGAGGTACGGGTCTCATTCGATGAGCAATGTGCTGCTCTCAGAAATTAAAACTAGTTGCGGACCTAGAGCATCGTCTGGATTTATTTTTCTACGCCGGTACTCAATGTCGTAGACAAAGTTGGACTTGTAGAATTCCATCCATCCAGTTTGTTGACGGCTTAGATTTGGCTCGGTCTTGAGATGTTTCAGTACGTGATGGTCGGTGTGGACAATGCATCGCGGACATTCCCAGTAGCACCGCCATGTCTTGAATGCATGTACGACTTTGAGCATCTCCTTCTCGTGCACAACATAGTTTATTTCTGGTCCTTGTATTTCTCTTGACATGTTTGCGACCGGGTTTTCTCCACCGCAGTTGTCGTGGAGAAGAACGTCCTTGATGGCTTGATCGGACATGTCGCTGGCCATGATCTAGTCCATCGTTGGATCTTCCAATTGTAAGGCTGGCACTGAGGTAACACTATCGCTGAGAGATTTGAAGGCTTCTTTTTTGTTTTTCCCTCAATTCCACTCGGTGGTTTTCTGGGTGAGATCGGAGAGAGGCGATGGCACTCAGGCGTAGTCCTCTACAAATCAATGGTAATAGTTACAAAACCAAAACACACCTGGATGTACCAAACATTTGAGGATGTTGGCCAATCAATGACTGCCTCCACCTTTTTTGGGTCCATGGTGATCCGTCCGTCGCCGATGATGTGGCCCGAAAACATGATCAAACGGGGACCAATGTCAAACATTGAGAGTTTGCAAAAAGCATTCTCTCTTTGTACAACTTTGAGATTTTTCTGGAGATGACCATTGTGCTCCTCCGGGATGTGGCTATACACAAGGATGTTGTTGAGACACACGAAAAAATAGCCATCAAGGTACGGGCAAAAAATGCTGATCATCACCGCCATAAATGTTACAGGGTCCTTCGTGAGTCCAAACGGCATGACCGTGAACTTGAGTTTTCCGTATCGGGTGCCGAATGTTGTCTTCTTGACGTCCTTTTCAGATTTTTGGATCCAATGATGGCAGCTCCGTAGATAAGGCTGCACACAAATCCTTGGATTCGTGAATCTGGTTCACAAATCACGAATCCGGACCTGGATTCACGAATCCGGATCCAGGGTCGGGTCTCATATTGGGATTCGGGAATCCACAGACGAATCCTTGGAGGGAGGGGGGGGGAGGGGGCTGAGAAATTCGGAAGCAGTTTGGTTCAGGCCCGACGTTGGACTTCCGAAGCCCGTTGTTTGGACTTTCCAATCTTTGATGTCTGCACTTGGAGGTCGCCGGCTGACTGTGCCACTCTCATGCACGTAGCAAGCATGTGCGAAGTCAGTGACCTGGCACATGCACAAGACATTGGCGGCCGCTAATCGTTCGCACAAAACATGCAAAAGAATGGCAACGATACACAAAAGATTCAGGTCCTCGCACATCCGCACGGATGTTGCGACCGTGCGAACACCTGATTTGGACAAATGTTTGCATTGCCCGAGCCTGAGGTGTCAGGATGTAGGGAGGTCCGGTGTCAGGCCAGACGAACGCAAACCTGACCGCTGGGTTTGGATATCAGGCCAGACTTGACAAATTATGTGCCTCGCTGTTACTCGTTCACTATGGGTGCAATTGCAAAGCTTTGGACAGTCAGGAAATTGGGGGGGGGGGGGGGGGGGGGGGGGGGGGGGAGTGCTTGAGGAACCACGAGGCTGATTTTTTTGCATTAGAGCTGACACGTGGCGCACCAATAATGTACCACGGCGGCCACTTCCAGAGCTTGGAGCCACTGAAAATGAGTACATGAACACTGCGAAGACGGTATATAATGCCATCCATAGTCCTGTGCCTTAGTATAAATCAAACCTGCTTAATGTCCCACAATAGCAACAGCTGCTGTGGGACATTATAGGAATGGATTTGCCAGGATTCGTGAATCCTACAGGATTCGCGAATCCTGGATTCGGATCCGTGAATCCGAATCCACAGCTGGATTCGGACTCACGAATTTGGATCCAGCCTGAGATTCGCGAACCGGATTCGGCGTGCATCCTTATCCGTAGGTTGATTTTGCTGAAAATTCATGCCCCTGGGAATTGATCGAAAAGTTCATCTACTTGTGGAATGGGGTAGCGGTTCTTGATGGTAATGTTGTTCAAAACTTTGTAGTCCACGCACATCCACATCTCTATTGTCTTCTTTTGCACAAAAAGTACTTATGTTGTGTAAGATGACATTGAGGGTCAGCTCAACCCCTGCCTAAGCATCTCATCCAACGGCTTCTTGAGTTCATTCAGCTTGTGATTGCTCATCCAATAGGTCTCCTTTACCGCCGTTCTTCTGCTCAGCTTCATGTCTATCTCTTGTTCAACATTGCATTGTGGTGGTAACTCTCAAGGTAGTTCGTGCAAAGAAAACCCATTCAAACTCCTTGACGAGCTTTGTAAAATCCTTCCATAAGGCTACAAAACTTTCAGGCGTCGAGGTTGTTGATGTTGCTTTGACAGCTCTGATTTCTTCCAATCCCCTTGCTTCCATATGGACCAGCCACGCTCAGGGTCCGCATTTCAGGCGTCGTTTGGCAAAATCCAGAGATATCGGTCGGAATTTAATGGCTGCCACATTTTCCTCTGTTGCTCTCACCTCTGTTGTTTCCCATAACCACCACTGCATCGTGGGTCGCTCGACCAGAGGCAGGCATTGCTTTCTGCCATTAATGTTGACATAAACTGGTCCACTGCTCCAGTCAACTTGCGGATTCTGCCGGTACCGGAAATCTCGTCCCAAGATGATTTTGTGATCACTCATTAGACAAGTCCTCCAGACCGTTACGTCCTGCAGATCTCCGATTTGCAGCCGGAGTGGTTTACAAAGTCCATGGATGTGTAGTCTTTCAAATTTTTTTCCTTCAAACACTCCCGGTTTTGTCTGCAAACCCAACTTCCAATACATGTGGTTGTTGGCGAAACTGTGAGAAGCTCCTCCGTCTAGTAGTCATAGTACTGCAACTTTTACAATGCCGTGATTCTACTCGTAGCCGTATCGCCAGTTGGTCATCGTAGTGCCCCTCATCGATTCTTGCAATCTCAGGAGCCCTCGTCTGCGGTGATGTGAGCCGTTTGGATCGGCGATCGGTTGCCACAGATTTTTCTGACCAGACAGGAGCCTCGCCGTCTATTGTTGCCCATTGCCATTTCCCGGCTCTTCACTCATCTTCAGTGACTTCCCCCCCTTTTTGGCTTGTTGTTGCTGCTTTCGGCAGTCTCGCAAGATGTGTCCCGGTTTTTTGCAAGTCCAGTAGAGCCGTTGATCACGCTGATCGGCGACGTCAATTTCCATCGAAGACGAGGTTTTGTTGACTGCAGTTTCTCTCCGCCATGATAAGAAATTTAACCTAAGGCTTACCAGTTGTTGAATTCATGCATCCTAATGTTGTTGTCAGTGCTGTCGATGTGGTCGGCTGATGCAATACTTTGCATAAGGTTGTCTTGGATACTGAAAATGGCGATTGCTCGCTGGATGTTTCACCTAACGCTGTTNTTGTTGTTGCTGCTTTCGGCAGTCTCGCAAGATGTGTCCCGGTTTTTTGCAAGTCCAGTAGAGCCGTTGATCACGCTGATCGGCGACGTCAATTTCCATCGAAGACGAGGTTTTGTTGACTGCAGTTTCTCTCCGCCATGATAAGAAATTTAACCTAAGGCTTACCAGTTGTTGAATTCATGCATCCTAATGTTGTTGTCAGTGCTGTCGATGTGGTCGGCTGATGCAATACTTTGCATAAGGTTGTCTTGGATACTGAAAATGGCGATTGCTCGCTGGATGTTTCACCTAACGCTGTTGTTGTAGTAGAAGCACAATTTGTTGGGGGCAAGAACGTTACCCTTGATGATTTTGTGGAATTGCCGAGTGTATTGAGCAACGCAAGACTGCTGACACAGACATTGGAGTTTGTACCGTGCGTCAGACTTCTCATTCAGCTTTCCAAAGCGAGCGAGGGTAACACGCATGAAGTCCCTCCATGTTCTTGGTGGCTTGAAAGAGTCTTGCCACATCGGATATATCTGCTCGAGAGGTAGTACGCTTGCGGTCAACGATGTGAAAGTGGTCGTGAGAGCCGTTAATCCAGCTCTGCTGGTTTTTTGCTGCTGTTGGATGGCCTTTAGATCGGACCACCAACTCAAAGCCGTACCACGCAAAAGGGAGGCCGCAAGGTCTTTTTGGTTTATTATCATTGTTGACCCCAGCAACGTTGAAGTACACCTCCAAACTCGTCAACCACATCCTGGTTGTTTTTCCCTTGGATTTTGCAAGATCAAACGGCTCATGAAGTGCCACACTAATCCAGGAAACTCGAGAGTTGCAAATTTCTCTGAATGAGCACTGCTTTACGTGTACGAGACATGCGAAGCTCCTCCATTTTTGTGTTGAGCTGTTCGAGTACATAGTTGTTGGGGCTCTTGACTCCCAATAATTCCTGGTACAGGTCTTTGCTCATTCGCCCTTTTCGTTCAGTGCCTCCCATGGTGCCAAGTGTCAACCCAATGGGTTGCGGTGGTGGTGAAGGGTTTGCGGAGCCTGAGGGGTCCATGACCGGATCAGCTGTCGGGTTTGTTGGTGCTGTACCATTCACTACAAAAGCTGTTACAGCCACATGGCTTGCTTAGAGAGCGTTGTTTTTTACTTGTTGGTGATCCGCAACCGTCAGAGCACTCGTCGGGGAATACTGCTCTTTGCTGGTTGCGCTTGCTCTGTTCACTATTTTCGCTGCAAAGTCTGTGATATTCTGAACAGTAGAGATAAGTTGAGGACTTGTGCAAGGTAGTTGCTAGGTAGTTTATGCGTTGGTTTCCCCTCTAGCGCCACTCCGCTCTGATGCCAAGTGTTATGCCAAGCACAACGCAGGTGTTTCACAGGGATGAGGTGTGGGACAAAAGACGAATCAGGAGTTTGGAGCAATTGGATAACTTGTATTAAGAAGAAAGTGTACTTCGATGACAGTTTTTGAGAATGAGAATGAGAATGAGTCCGGTCATTGGACTTCAAGCCAAGCGACGCGTGCGAGGTTGTGCCGTGAGTGGTGGATTCAAGAAGCTCCGCTGAGAAGTTGTGGGGCTTCGAGAAGATCACAACACTTCTTCATAAAACTCGACCATTGTCAAGAAGTTGACCGAATGATATCAAAACATCGATATGGTTCGCGACACTTCTGTCGACCATTCTGGAAAGTAGTCAAAGATGTCAGAAACTTCTATAGTAGAGTACCGGAGGATGGGGCAGTTGGCCAGAATTCCCTCGGCCAAATGACATAAAAATCTTGAATTCACCGCGCGGTGGGCCATCAGTATGACAACACAAATTCCCACTCATAAAATTTAGGAACTCGTGGACGTCAGGGACATAACACCGACTTCACGGTGGAGCTTCTCGAATCAACCACTCATGGCCCGACCTTGAACTCGACCCTTGGCTCAAGTGCCGAAGACCCAACATATGTCTCGGTCTCATTCTTGACACTGTATGTATGCGCTCGACGCACTCGACACTTGCAATCGAAGCACCCTTACTACTTCATACAAATTATGCGTCTGTCCCAAACCCCCAAATAGTATTTTGTCCCGTACCTCATTCATGAAAACCGCCTACGTATTTCGTCCTTGACGTACACGAGTCCTTTAAACTCACGAGTGGTCATTTTGGTCCTTCCATTCATGGCCCACCGCACGGCGAATTCAAGATTTTTACGCCGTTTGGCTGAGGGTATTTTGGCCAACTGCTCCAACCTCCCGTGTTCCGTTTCAGAAGTTTCGGAAAACTTCGACCACTCTCCAAAATGGTTGACAGAAGTGTTGCGAACCATGTTGATGTTTTGATTTCATCTGGTCAAATTCTCAATGACACTCAACTTTTATAAAGAAGCATCGTGATATTCTCAAAGTGCCCCCACTTCTCGGCGGAGTTTCTCAAATCCACCTCTCATTGTGCGACCTCGCATTTGTTGCTCGGCTCAAACGCCGATGACCTGACTTATGCCTCATTCTCATTCTCGCCATAGTGTATATGTGCCAGACACACTCGACACTTGTCATTGAAGTAGACTTAATACTTAATAAAAATGATCCATTTTTCCCAAACACGCTAATCGAATTTTGTCCCGCACTTCATCCCTGTGAACCACCTACATTCTGCTTGGCATAACACTTGGTATCATAGCGCAATGGCATTGGAGGAGCAGTCGACGTATAAACTACCTGGAGACATCCTTGTACGAGTCCTCTACACATCTCCACCATTCAGAAGATTGCATACTTTGCGATGAAAACGGTGAATAGAGCAAGCGCAACCGGCAACGAGCAGCAGTTCCCGGAGAGTACTCTGGCAATGGCGAATCAGCAGCACGCATACAAGGACAATATCCAGGTGAACCAGGCGGCAGCGACTACTTTCACGGTGAATGGTGCAACATCGATGAACTCGACAGCCATTCCGGTGACGGACGCCACAGGCTCGACAATCCCTTCGCCTCTGCTGCAACCTGTTGGGTCGATACCTAGAATGATGGGAGACACCAACCGACAAGCGCGAATCAACAAAGACATGTACAAGAAATTGTTGGGACTCAAGACCCTGAATACCCATCTTTTCCAAGAGCCCAATGTGGTAATGGAGGGGCTTCAAGTTTCTCGTACGCATGAATCAGTACTCACCAAGAGAAATTCGCAACTCTTGAGTAAACCCTAGATTTAACTAGCACTCCCTGAGCCGTTCGATCCCGTAAACTCCAAGGGACCAACAGTTAGGATGTGGCTGACCAGTTTGGAGGTGGATTTTTACCACTGCTAGGGTCAACAACGACAAGAAGAAAATTGACGTTCACGGCCTCGCTTTTACATGGCATGGCTTTTAGTTGGTGGTCGGATCTAAAGACCATCCAATGACAGAAGGAGACCGGAGGAACTGGATCAACGGCTCTCATGACCGCTCTAACGTCGTGGACCACATGCGTCCTACCTGTTGAGAAGATCAATCTGACATGGAAAAACTCTCTCACGCCACCAGAAACATAGAGAGACTTTAGGCACGCTACACTCCCTCAGTTTAGGAAGCTGAACGAGAAGTCTAATGCACGGTAAAAAATCCAATGTCTACATTATTAGTCCAGCATGGCAGAGAACACGCGGCGTTTCTGTGCAATCATCACCGACAGTGATCTCGCCTCCAACGAACTGTGTCTCTACTACAACAATGGCCTCAAACGGGATATTTGGTGAGCAATCACCATTTTCTTCATTCAAGACGACCTTCTGCAAATGATTACAGCAGTCGACCGCATCGACAGCGTGGACTAAAACGCTTGGATGCAGGAATCCAATGGCTTACCAACCTAGAACCAGAATCCTTATCGTGGCAGAGGGAAGTCGCAATCAACAGAAACCTTGCCTCCGATTGAGCTCCACGCCGTCGATCAACACAATCAAAGGCTATGTTGGAATTGCGGAAAACCAGGTCATATCTCGTGCGATCGTCAAAAGCGATGATAGGAAGCCAAGGGGAGGGGGGGGGGGGGGGGGGGGGGGGGGGGGGGACCCTAGGAAAAGAGTGAGGAGTCAGGAAACGGCAGAGGGCAAGAGTAGATGGCAAGGCTCCTGTCCGGTCAAAAAAATCTGCACCGACGGATCCCCCATCTGAGCGGCTCACATCGCCGCATACTAGGGTTTATGAAATCGTAAATTTTGACAATGGATACGAGGATGACCAACCGGTGATACTGCTACGAGTACAACCGAGAGGTTGTGAAATTCGTGAAACGGTACCGACACTACTACATGGCGGAGCTTCTCATAGCTTTGCCAGCAGTGACATGGATCAGAACCCGGGTTTGCAGATCAATACGGGAGTATTTGAAGGAAAAGCATCAATGGGCGACTGCAGATCCTATGACTTCACTATCCACTCCAGTTGCAACTCGGAGATCTACACAACATAATGGTCCAAAGGTCCTGCCCAATGAGCGACCACAAAATCATCCTCGGGCAAGATTTCCAATACCGACACGATCCGCATGATGATTGGAGCAATGGAGTAGCTTATGAAAGAATTCATGGAAGAAAGCGATACCTGCCTGTGGTCGAGCGGACCATGATGCACTGATAGGTACGGGAAGTAGTTGAGGTAGAAGCAGAAAGGAAGTAACGACAGTCTCAAAGGCCAACCGATATCTCACGACGTGGCCATGTGCTACTTGAAGTATGGAGCCCAAGCGTGGCTAGTCCACGTGGGAGCAAGGGAAGCAGAAGAAATGGTAGCTGTCAAAGTGACGCTAAGGGCATCAACACTTGAGAAGTTTGTTGGAGTAACAAAGGAGTTTGCGGAGCTCGTCGAGGAGTTTGAAGGGGTTTTTTCCCACAAACCACCCCATGAATGACCACCGTAATGCAATGCCGACCATCAGATAGAATTGAAGCCAGGTAGCAGACCGACTGTGAAGGGGACAAATGGGATGAGTGTTCACGAGTTGACCGTCTCTTCCAGCTTGCTCAAGAAGCAGTTGGATGAGATGCTTAGGGAATGGTTCATCTGACCCTCCGCATCACCTCATGCAACACCAGTTATTTTTGTAGAAAATAGAACAGGAGAAATGTGGATGTGCATGGAATACCGAGCGTCAAGAGACATCACCATCAAGAACCGCTACCCCTGTCTGTGAGCAAATGAACTTTTCGACCAACTCAGAGGGGCCCAAACTCTCAGCAAAATTGTCCTACGCATCGGCTACCATCATTTTTTCATATCTGATAGGGACATTGAAAGAACGACATTCTGCACAAGATATGGGCATTTCAAGTTCATGGTTATACCTCTTGTACTCACAAATACCCCCGCAACATTCATGGCAGTGATGAACAACATTGTGCGCCCATACCTTGATGACCTTTTCATGTACCTCGACATCATCCTGGTGTACAACTGCAGCCCAGAGGATCACAATGGATATCTTTGAAAAGTTCTCAAGGTTTTACAAAGAGAGAAACTCTTTAGAAAAACACTTGAAGTACGACTTTGGTTGCCGTTCTATCAAGTTGTAAGGTCACGTCATTGGGGCGGCATATCAGCATTGACCCGAAAAAAGTGGAGGCGGCTGCTGATTGGCTGATTTCCACAGATGTTCGGGACGTCTAGGTGTTTTTGGGCTTCAGTAACTATTACCATTTATTCGTAATGTACTATGCCCGAGTGTCAACGCCTCTCTCCGATCTCACCCAAAAAACCAGCGAATGGAATTTGTGGGACAGCAAACAAGAAACTTTCAACTCTTTTAGAAATACTTTGACCTTGGGGCCAACCTTTGGATTGGCAGATCCAACGGTGAAATACATCATGGCCATCAATGCTTCCGATCAAGCCATCAAGGCCGTTGTCCTCCAAGACAACGGCGGTGGAGAACAACCGGCCGCTTACATGTCCAAAACTCTATGCGGGCCGGAACTAAGCTATGTGGTGCATGAAAAATATATGCTCGTAGTCATGCACGCATTTCAGACATGGCAATTATACTTGGAGTACTAGAGATGCATCGTCCCTGACATATCTCAAGACCCAGCCAAATCTAAGTCGTCAAAAAACTCGGTGGATGGAGTTCCTCGAGTCCAATTTTGACTACAAAGTTGAGTACCGGCCAGAGAAAACCAATCCGGCAGATTCTCTGAGTCGAAGACCAGATCTAATGGTTGAGATCAGTCTGTTGCTCATCGTACAAGACCTATATCTTGCAAGGTTGTTCACGAAGGATTGCGAGGAGTTTGGCTGGTACGACAAAACCAAGTTTTGGTTTGACGACCATTACTCGTGATGGCGATTCACTCACCAGGTCGTCCTGCCTCTGAACGAGGAACTATGACGGATGCTATTGGACAAGTGCCATGACACCAGTCCCTGTGGACACCTCTGTGAGGACAAGATGCTGAAGAATCGGGCAAAGTACTACTGGTGGGACAAGATGCAGATTGACGTGGTGGCCTTCCACAAACCGTACGAGATATGGCAAAGACAAAAACATCATTGCACGTGGCCATCGGATCTACTTCAACCCCTACCCTTTCCAATGGAGCCGTGGGCCGACATTGGCATGGACTTTGTGATGGGACTGCGTGCCACTTGCACGGGGTATAACGCCATCCTCCTGGTGGTGCACAGATTTTCTAAAATGTCACATGTTGTCCCGACAACGACCACCGTCACTCGAGAAGGAACAGCAGGAATGTTTCTAAATCAAATCATGCGGTTGCACGGAGTGCCACGTACCATCATCAGTGACAGAGATGGCCGCTTCACCAGCAGTTTTTGGCGTGAACTGATGACACGCCACGCTAGTTGGATCCAGCTATCAACTATGTTCCATCCTTAGACAGACGTGCAAACCGAGCGAACCAACCAGTGGCTCGAACAAATTCTCCAAACTTTGTGCAAGCCACACAGCACCGATTCGGCAACAAAACTGCCAACTGCCAAACTCGCATACAACTGCGCCACTTCCACCAGCAACTGGAAAATTACATTTCAAGGTGGTGTACGACAAACTTCCCGCCACACTGGTTCGATTGAAAAGCTAGAGAAATATTCCCGCGGTTGAAACTCACCGCTGGGACTTTTTAAGCATCTAGGAGGAAACATGGTAGACCCTTGCAAAGACACAAGCAGCTATGAAGCGGGTAGCCGACTGACATTGCAGCAATGATTTATGGAGCGTTGGTGATTGTGTCCTCCTTAGCTCGGCGAATATCAAACTCCACATATAGGACTCCACGAAGCTCAAACCCCGTTGGTTTGGACTGTTTGAGATCGAGCGAGGGCAAATCCTGGTCATCGCTCGACTTCATCTCCCTGGCAACATGGTGATCCACCCTGTCTTCCACATCAGCAAGCTCAAGCTCTATCGGGACTCCTGTCAGAATTTCCTTGACAGAGACGTAGCATCTCCACCCCTGTACAAGTGGACGAAGATACGGAGTACGTGATTGAAGATATCCTCATACATCACCGCCGTAGAAAAATGATACAGTATCCGGTCAAGTGGCATGGCTACAATGCCGTGTAGAATAGCTGGGAGCCTTATGACAACCTCCAAGACGTTGATCACCTGATCGAAGGCTAGTTTTTCCATCACCGGCCTACGTCTGCTAGCGCGCTGGGACGTTGCGGCTAGAAGGGGGATAAGTGTTACATCCATGACGCAGACAAGCTCCTAAAACTCACGATTAAGCATTTGTTTCCGTACATTCATGGGCCACCGTGCGGCGACTTCAGGATTCTCCAGTCGTTGAAATGGTATGCACCTTGTCCACTGCCTAGCTGGCTAGCTGCACATACAGACAAGGCATGCACTTCGCTATGGAGTACGTTCCCTTGGTCTGTTCTGAGATGGGACAGGAATGCACTGTCTATAATGGGTATGTCCCCTGGGGATCATCTTAATAATCACACTTTTTTGGCCTAGTTGGAATAGGCATCAGGGTTTCAAACAATTGGTTGCGAGTTGAAACCTCACGGCGGATGCAATTTTCCTTGTGGCCCAAACTGGGACAGGAAGCTTCTACAAAGCTTACTAGAGCTTGCCTTGAGGATGACACCTGGCGGTATAAGGACATGCCAAGTGGGACTGTAGGTTGGGGTTGGCTCCAGTGGAGCCACTTCAAGTAGAAGCATTAGCAAAGCTCTAGAAGTAAAAAATCTTGTACCCTGCATGCATCCATTTACAGTTCTTGCCTTTGGGACTCCTCACAGAGTGTCCAACCAAAGGTAGACACTAAAGGCCAACATGCAGACTTCATGAGGTTGCAAACCAAACAAACCTAAGCTGTGGATCCCTCGTTCGAGGGTGATATGTCATCTTGTTTGCAATACCAAGAGCGGTTGGCGATCTCCCATGCCGAGACCCGTTTTCTAGACCGTTGCTATCCAGCGCATTGAGAAAGGGTTATGGGCCCACACTTCTGGTTCTAAGGCACGCTTCCAAGACAGACTAGCGCGTGGTCTTGCAGGGTACACATTTGCAATAGGGACACGAACATCGGACGGCTCCATATGCTCCATCGGCTCCATTGGCTTCTTCGGGTAGGGTGTGCGCACCTGGCGGACTAGGAGTTTTTGGGCAGAAGCATCAACAACGGCCTGCTACCTCTTGTTCCTCACACCAGCAACCGCCTTGCGAAAGTGTGGAAAGGAGCAGGACAAGCACTTGAAGACCCCACAGGAAGCATGGTCAGGAAAGAAACCCAACGCATCTCATCTGAAGGTGTTTGGGTCAATGGCATGGGTGAAGATCCAGTCGGGAGAATGTGGAGGCAAGCTCGACGCATGTTCCAAAAAGTGCGTCATGGTTGGGCACGACACGTCACACAAAGCCCATCGACTTTGGGACCAGGGAGCAAGCAAGGTCGTGAGGAGTCGCGGTGTCGTGTTTGAAAAACGCACCTTTGGAAAGGGAGAGCTGCTGAACCCAAATCTCGCTTCCAAAGCGGGAGAGTGGATAGTGTTGCTTGATTCTGACTTCGAGTCTGACGACTCTTGTGACAACGACGACGACGACGACGACAATGACACACCACCACCTATGGAAGCACCAGCACCAAAGCAAGAAGCCGCACCAGCACTCAGGTGCAGTTTGCGACCAAAGAAAGCACCTTTGCGGTATGAGGACGATTGGACTGGCCTTAACTGCTCGTGCATGGCTCAGGGAGAGCCATCCACAGTGGCGGAGGCAATGAATGGCCCAGATGCGGCCAACAGGAAGGAGGCAGTGGACAGCGAGCTTGCATCCATTGCCAAGAACGGCACGTGGGTGGTGGTGCATAGACCCGAAAAGGCCAACATGGTGGGATCCGAGTGTGTCCTCCGAGTGAAGAAGAAGCAAGACGGCAGCATTGACAAGTTCAAGGCAAGGGTAGTGGCTAAGGGGTTCTCTCAACGCCCGGGCTCCGAGTACCATGAGACGTTCGCGCCCGTTGTGACCTTTGCCTCCATCCGCTTTCTCCTCGTCATTGCAGCCACAAAGAACCTAGAGATACACCAGATGGATGTCATGACAGCTTTTTTTGTGGGAAGCTTGACAAGGAAGTGCTGATGGAGGTGCCCAAAGGAGTCAAAGCTCCCAAGGGCAAGGTGTGGAAGTTGGTGAAAGCGCTCTACGGGATCTAACAGGCTCCAAGGATGTGGTACAAAGAGATGGACGGTTTCATGACTGGTCTCTCCTTTGCGCATTGCCAGAATGACCCGAGCATGTACGTGCGTGATGATGGGAGAGGGTTGATGCTGGTTGCGCTATATGTGGATGATCTGATCATCTGCTTGTCTCCGGTCGAGCTACTAGATGAGCTGAAGTCTGACCTCAGCAAAAGGTTCAAGATGAAGGACATGGGTCCTCTCGAGTACTACCTCACGACTGCCATCCATCGCAGCTGAGCAGTAGGGGCCATCAAACTCAACCAAACAAAACACATCGGTGAGGTACTGAAGCGCTACAACATGGAAGACTGTAAACCTATTGGCACCCCAATGACGACCGATACGAAGCTGAAGGCTTCCATGTCGCCAAGCAATGAAGCAGAACAAAGGGAGATGCAAGACATCCCCTACCAATCCGCCATGGGTAGCATCATGTACGCCATGGTAGGGACTCGGCTGGACATCTGCCATGTTGTGGGACAAGTGAGCAGATTCGTGGCGAACCCTGGGCCACAACATGGGCAGGCAGTCAAGCGCATCTTGCGCTACCTGCAGAAGACACGTCACATGGGCCTCGTCCTTGGAGGCCAACAAGGTACGGACCCCCTCCGACTGAAGTGCTACACCGACGCTGACTAGACAGGAAGCAAGATTGTGTTTCCGTGTCCACGGCTGAGGCAGAATATGTTGCTCTGTCTGAGTTGTGCAAGGGGACTCATTGGTTGCGCAGCCTCCTTGGCGAAATGACAGTGCCACAGAAGGATGCCACGGTTGTACATGTGGACAACATGAGCACCATCTCGATGGCTGAAGATGAGATCATCTCCTGGCAAAGGAAGCACATCGACATACATTACCACTACTCGCGTGACCTGGTCATGAAGAACGTGGTGGACTTGCAGCACTGATTGCGAACTGCATGACCAAGCCGCTGGAGAGCGACATGCACTATGCAGGCATTCATGGACTTGGTATGAGGAGTGGGGCAGACGAAGGGTAAGCCCCAAGGAATTGATGGAGCCCAGTGAGCGACAGATGGATAGAGGTGCAGGGAAGAGATTTGTTGAAATGGTATGCACCTTGTCCACTACCTAGCTGGCTAGGTGCACATACAGATAAGGCATGCACTGCTCTATGGAGTACGTCCCCTTGGTTTGTTCTGAGATGGGCCAATAATGCACTGTCCATAATGGGTATGTCCCCTAGGGATCATCATAGGAATCACACCTTTGTGGCCTAGTTCGAATAGGCATCGGAGTTTCAAACAATACGTTGCGGGTTCAATCCCTCCGATGGACGCAATATTCTTTGTGGCCCACACTGGGACAGAAAGCTTACAGGAATCTTGCTAGAGCCTGCCTTGAGGATGACACTTGGCGGTCTAAGGACACGCCAAGTAGGAATGTAGGTTGAGGTTGGCTCCACTGGAGCCACTACAAGTAGAGGTATTAGCAAAGCTCTGCAAGTATGAAAGCCAGTACCCTGCATGCATCCATTTACAGTTCTTGCCTTGGAGACTCACAGAGTGTCCAACCAAAGGTAGACACTAAAGACCAACATGCAGACTTCGTGAGGTTGCAAACCAAACGAACCTAAAGTGTGGATCCCTCATTCGAGGGTGATATGTTATCTTGGTTGCAATACCAAGAGCGGTTGGCGGCCTCCCATGTCGGTCGTTCCCTCGTTGTAGACGTTGCTATCCGGCGCATTGACAGGCCGTAGGCATTTTGGCCAAGTGCCCCAACCTCCGGTGTTCTGTCTTAGAGGTTTGTCACAACTTTGACCACTTTCCAGAATGTTCAACAGAAGTGTCGCGAACCATATCAATGCTTCGATATCGTTTGGTCGACTTCTTGACAACCCTCGACTTTTGTAAAGAAGCATCGCGATACTCTCAAAGCCCCCGACCTCTTGGTAGAGCATCTCAAATCCACCACTCATGACGCGACCTCGCGCACGTCCCTAGGCTCGAACACCAATGACCTGACTTATACCTCATTCCCATTCTTGACATGGTGTGTATCTGCTCGACACACTCAACAATTGTCATCAAAGTACACTTACTTCTTGATACAAATTATCCATTTGTCCCAGACACCTGAATCGTCTGTTTTCTCTTACCTCATCCCTATGAACAACCTATGTTTTGCTCGGCATAATACTATGTTCCGCTCAGCGTAACACCGTGAACCACCTATGTTCCGCACGTTGTAACTCTTAACCTGTCTTTATCCCAAATGTTCGAATGACTCTAAAACTTATCAAAGTTTGGAATTAGACTGTTTTGGGGCTCTATCAACCGGAAGCATAGCGAACCTTGACCCTCTATCGACTGGTGGAATCTCATTGGTCGATCTTCGTGGCTGCTGATCATCCGTGTGAATGCTCCCTCTTCTTCTTCTTCTCGTGCTCCAGCGGATGACAGGAATCCATCTATGTCTCATTTGCCGCTTGTCCACAACATCCTGAGAGGTAGCCGTGCTTGGCTTGAAATTTAAATGTTGAAAGGCGCTCCGATGGATGTCGATGGCCGTCCACCTCGGTGGGTAAGCTCGAGAAGGCACACAAGCTGGTTTTGAAGAAAATCATTTTTGCCTGAATGCCAGACCGGCCAGTGGAGCAAACAACTTTATGGCCGCTGGTGGGATCTCCTTTGTGAAGGCTCCGGACTACTGGTAGGTCGGCAGCTCCGATTCAAATATGCCCATTTTCACCGCCCGCGGACTGTTGCCAAGAAACAGCGCAGCGGAATGCTACGGACGGCTCTCAATTGGCACAAGACATGGAACCCATCCAAAGGCCAACGAGCGCAAACGTGGGTGCCTTTGGGGTGAACCGACGCTTTGATGTTCTTTTTTTTAATTTTAGGGCTTGATAAAATTTGCGGTCAAAAACTGATTTTTCAGTAATTCCGCGAGCACGAGGGAACCGGCTCCAATGATTAGCGGGACCAGTGATCCGTCTCTGTCACTTTCACGCTTGACTTCCAAAATCAACGGACTTCAGACCTGTTTTTTGGGCGGTTGTCGCAATCCATTGTTGTTACTCCACGTTGCGCTGATTGAAGCGGCCGCGCAGCAGCGCTTTGATGACTAGGAACTTAGTAGCATGTCAAAATTTCTTTAAAATTCTAAATGTGCGAAAGTAGACAACGACTGTTAATGTCCTTCATCTGTTCTGGAAACTAGTTTTTGTGTAGATTTTCAAATTAACTTCCTAATCCCATGCATTTCCTCTTATTCTCCTCTTCCGCATGTAGGACGTTATGTAGACATTGGGAGCGACGACACGTAGACTAAAACAGGGGTACAATCACTTGAAATTGGCAGAAAGCATTCATTCTTTGACTGATTGTACAAACTCAAATTGGCGTAGTCGCTAGCGTGTGCGCGTTCTCGCCAACCCCTTTGTCGCTCCTCATCCTGCCAGTCAACCAAAGAATGAAAAAAAGAATCAGAGTGACCATTCACCCCCTTCATATTGGATGTGACCGGTCATCCGAAGTTCAACAATACCCTGTGCCAAGGTCCGCAATGGCTGAATTTAGTATTCAATCATCATTTGTGCATGCCACTGTTACATACCGGACGTATACGAGTCCCTAATCTGCTCGAGTGGGTATTTCTGTTATTACACAAACAGACCATCACGTCACGAGGACCGCGATATTTACTCCGACGGCCGAGGGTAAATTGGCCAACTGTCCCACCCTCAGTGGATGTTCTCGAACTTCTGGCAGGTTCGATCACTCTCGCAAACCTACCAACAGAAGTGACACGACCTTTTGGTTGACTTCTTCACAACTCTCGATGATTCTGGGTTTATAAAGATGCATCGCGCATCTTCACCGTCGATTCTTGAAGACCCCCGATTTCTGGGCAGACCTTCTTGAATCCGACCACTCACAACGAGACTCCGCACGCGTCACTCGACATTCGATCCTGTTGGAGTGATGCTCCTCACCATGGCAGGAGTGACTCCAAAAAGGAACACTAAAAAGACAAGCCCGGGTGCCTTAGTCGTTAATGGTGTCCACTTCTAGAGGTAGGGGCCCGGGTTCAAGTCCCACAAGATGAATTTCTTCCCTTCCTCAAGGGAGGTGGAAAAATAGGTGCCAGGAACCTAGTTCAACTTCTAGAGATCCTCTCTAAGTTTCTAGAAGGCTAGAGTAAGGTCCTGGAAGGTGGCACACCTTCTAGAAGAGGTGACTTGTCCTACAACGCATCTAGAGGTATCTTAGTCTTCTGGATACCTTCCTTCCTACTTGAAGCAAGCTGAGGAATCTAGGAAGGGGCAGAAGCGTCTAGAGGAGGAAAGGAATTTCTTCCTAAGTGGGGAAAAGGACAGCCTACCAAGGGACACTCTAGAAACCATAGAATCTGCTAGGGAGCTTCAAATCTGGCATGCTTTGGTGCTCTTGAGAAATTATATCAGTGGCTGTGAAAGGCAACTTCTTGTGAGCCTTGATCAAGCATTCATTACCATTCAATTAAGGCCAAAAACTATTACCTCAATCTTTGACCACTTTTCTGCCATCCTTGGAACCAGTTGCCTCCACAGTTTCAGTCTCTCCAAAAACAGTTGGTGGTGTGAACCAGCCACTGCTAAGGACCCTCCAGGGTATACGCTCATCCTCAGGCCAACAAAGGGTTATGGGCCCACACCTTTAAGAGGTCCCAAGCCAGCATGTGTTCACGCTTCGTAAATCAAGACATGTCCGCCAACAAGCAAGAGAGCAGCCGCACTATCCTTAAGTTTGATGGGACATGCTTTGCCTTATGGAGGTGGCAGTTTAAAGTCTTCCTCGATGACAAGGAACTGCTTGAGCTCGTGAAGGGTGATGAGACTGCTCCGCCATAGACTGCAACGGCTGAGGTGAAGGAGACATGCAAGAAGCACAACAAAAAGACTCTAGCGCTACTTGTGTCCGCGTTATGCCCGCCATAACCTGGGCACATCCAAGGATGCCCCCTAGCCGCGGAATCATGGTCAAAGCTCTGCTCCATCTACCAGTCAAGCAACCTCGCCAATCAGCTCTTCATATTCAAACGACTTGTCACCCTCCGAGCCAGCAAAGGTGACAATGTCATGGAGATCATGTAGTAGATAAAGTCACTCACAGCGGAGTGCGTGGCCACTGGTTGGGAGGTCGACTCTCAACTGCAAGCTATGATCCTCCTTCTAGCGTTGCCATACAGTTGGAGTTCCATGATCACAGTCCTTGGTGGCTGGCCTTCTGACGAGCTGAAGTACCCAAAGGTTGCTAAGTAAATTTGCAAGGAGTGGATGCGACGTGGCGGTCGAGGGAGTACAGCGGCATCAAGTTCTGCTTACACAGTTCATCCTCACAGTGGAGCCCGAGGAGACAAGTGGAAGGGTGTCAAACAGGGCATCAAGAAGGGTGAAAAGAAGGGGGAGTGCTTCAACTTCGGCAAGGAGGGCCACTATGCACGCAACTGCCCCAAGAAGAAGCCAGACCGGTTGCAGCTGGGCGGGAAGAAAGACGAGCAGGCCGTCATGGCGTACAACTCCACCGACTTGAAGGATCCGGGAGCTGCCGTTATTGACTCCGGATCCGGCCGCCATACCAAGTGCAACAGGGCGGCATTTGTCACCTACGACGCCTCGGAGAGATGCATGACGGTGGCCAATGGCAAAACAGAGGTGGACACCGGTGAGGCAAACGTCCACATTGAGTCAAATTTGGACGGTAAACATGTCGCGAGCACAATCCACGACGTGCTCAACATGCCCAACTTTGGGGCAAACGTGCTCTCCGTCAGCAACCTTACCAACAAGGGACTTGAGGTGCTCTTCACAGAGAAGGAGGCCATCATCTATAAGGAGGGCAAAGGCGAGGTGATTGCGTGCGCCAAGAGAGAGGATGACTTGTACAGGCTACGCGCCAAGATCCTCAGTAGCCAGGCGGGGTCCAACGCCGCCAACATTACAATGAAGGATGGAGCAGACCTGGACTTGTGGCACCGCCGATTTTGCCATATTTCTCCATTGATGGTGAAGGAGATGGAAAAGAGAGAGGTGGTGTGGGGTCTCCAAATCAGTGGTCTTGATGGAACCAAGCAAACCGTGTGTGAGCCATGCATCGTTGGCAAATCAACACGGTAGCCGTTTGTGACAAAGGGGACGTGTGCATCGACAAAGCTGGCAGTGGTACACACAAATGTGTATGGATTACTTGAGATCTCCATCGGTGGAGCTCGATTATTCCTCACCTTTATCAACGACCACAGCCGCAAATTCTACCTCTACCCCATGAAGCGGAAAAGCGAGGTCCTTGCGTGCATGCAAGAGTTTGTGGCAGATGTGGAGCAGCAGAAAGAGTTGAAGGTGAAGACGTTCTAGAGTGACAATGGCGTTGAATATGCGAGCGGCCTTGGATGGATAAAGAGCAAGGGAATTGAGTGGCAGAAGATAACTCCACACTCCCCGCAACAGAATGGCGTCGTAGAGAGAGCTAATTGCACAATCCTCAACATGGTGCAATGCATGTTGAGCGACGCTGGCCTTGCACAACGGTATTGGGCGGAGGCGGCACGAACAGCAGCGTACGTCATGAATCTCATGCCGACCAAGCCACAAAATGACATGGAGAGCGAGGTGGGGAAGACGCCACAAGAGGTGTGGAGTGGGAGGAAGCTGGTAGTGGATCACCTCTGCACGTTTGGTTGCGTTGCACATGCGGTCGTGCAGGCACGTGAGGGGGGGAGCGAGTTGGACCCACGAACCCGCCGATGTATTTTCCTTGGGTATGAGAACGGAAGCAAGGTATATCGGCTCTTTGACCTAAGGAGGTAGCAGATTGTGCAGAGTCCCGATGTGACGTTCGACAAGAAAAGCCAATTGGACGGACAAGGAGGCAGGTCTCTCCACGAGGGGAGAGTGGCTGCCACTCCTTGAGGGGGAGACGCCAGAGGACGTGAATGAGGGTGACGTCCTCGCACCAGCACCAGCCGGAGAGGATCGCCCAAGGGATGGGCGAGTGACAGAATTTGCTCCGGCCAGTTCGGATGAGGAGTCGGAAGCATCGGAGCTAGACGTGGAGGTGGAAGGTCGACCTATGTCTCTAAGGTCTCCAAGAGAGGGGGAGCAGGTGATTGGAGAGAATGGCGCCAAAAGGGGATAGCAACAACAACAACCGCCTCAACAGCCCCGCACGAGTAGCCATGTTTGAAGAAGGACAAAGAGGTATGATGCCAACAAGGGCATACGGACTTGGTTTACACAAGCCTTGTTCACGCAAGAGCAGCCTCAATCAGTGAAGGAGGCACTGTAGCGGAAGGATGGGGCTGAATGGGAGGGAGCAATAAAATCTTAGCTTGCCTCCCTCAAGGAGTACGGCACTTGGGAGCTGGTTCATCTGCCGGAGGGCAAGAAAATAACCGGCTCCAAGTGGATCTTCTGAAATAAGCAAAAGAGGGGGAGGCGGAGCGGTACAAGGCTCAGCTGGTGGCGAAAGGGTATGCCCAGAGAAAAGAAGAGCACTACGACGAGACCTTTGCACCAGTGGCCAAGTTTGCCTCCATCTGCACTATCATCTCAATGGCAGCGGCACGCGACTATGAAATCCACCAAATGGACATCAAAATTGCATTCCTCAATGGCAACCTGGACAAGGAAGTCTACATGGAGCTGCCGAAGGGGGTGGATGCACTGCAAGGGAAAGTGTGCCAGCTTCGCAAAGCGCTCTATGGACTAAAGCAAGCTCTACTCATGTGGTACCTCAAGATGGACAGTTTCAAGGGTGAGCTTGGCACCAAGTGTTGCGAGGCGGATCACAACGTGTATGTACATAAGTAGCTAGGGCTCCACCAAGTTTTCTTCCTTTACGTGGATAGCCTCGTCCTTGTGTCTTCGGATGAGGGGGAGCTCAAGAGCCTGAAGCAACAGCTTTGTGGCTGGTTCAAGATGACGGACATGGGTGAGCTTGACTACTGCCAAGGCATTGCCATCAAGAGGGACAGCAAAGCACGCACTCTGGAGATGGGGCAAGAAAAACATGTGTAGGAGGTGCTCCGCCGCTACAACATGGAGGAGTGCAACCCCATTGGCACGCCTATGACATGTGAGTTGAACTCGTGCATGGGCCTGAGCATGGAGGACGAGAAGGAGGAAATGGCTGGAGTACCGTACCAGTCCGCAGTTGGCAACATAATGTTTGCCATGGTTTGCAACGCGGCCTGATCTTGCCTTTGTCGAGGGACAAGTGAGCCGCTACGGTGCTGATCCAGGGCCGTTACATTGGAAAGCAGTTAAGAGAATCCTCCGCTACTTGAAGGCGATGACACCGTCGCAACTTGTGTTTGGAGGGGGAGCTCAGACTGACTCCCTTGAGCTGGTTGGCTACTCTGACGCTAACTGAGCAGGTGATGTTGATGACAGCAAGTCGACATCGGGATATGTTTTTGTGCTTGGTGGTGCAGCGGTGTCTTGGGCAAGCCAGAAACAAGATTGTGTGGCTCTGTCCAGCACCAAGGCGGAGTACATTGCACTCACGAAAGCCGCAAAGGAGGTAGTATGGCTGCGATGTTTGCTCAAGGAGAGTGGGCTGCCGTAGAAGAAGCTGGTGGTGTTCAATATTGGGAACATGAGTGCCATCAGCCTGACCAAGAACCCTGTGCTACACCGGATGACCAAGCACATAGAGATCCGACATCACTTTGCACGACACCTCATTGCAAAGGGTGATGTGGTGCTTGTACACTGCGGCACAAAGCACATGCTTGTTGATGCCATGAGAAAGGCGCAACCCAAGGACAGGCATGATGCTACTTGCATAGAGCTTGGGCTTTCCCAAGCCTCTTGAGTTGCAGGCCAAGCATGGACAGCTGCCATGGGTGACACACAATGGGGAGATATGAACAGATGTGACACGACCTTTCGGTCAACTTCTTGATGACTCTCGATGAGTCTGGATTTGTAAAGATGCATCACACATCTTCACCATCGTTTCTTGAAGACCCCCCATTTCTCCATGAACGTTCTTGAATCCGACCACTCACGACGCGACTCTGCACGTATCGCTCGACATCCGACCCAACGACCCCGACTATGCTTTAATCGTAAGTTGTCACTTGTATATGTATGTTCGATCATTTCCACACTTGTCATCGAAATACACTTACCGCTAATTATAATTTCTTGAGTATCCCAAATTCTAAATTGTGTTTTGCCTCGCAACTTCTACATGTTCACCATCCACGCTCCGTTTGGCGTAACACTTGCTATCAGAGCGTAGCGGTGCTGGAGAGGCATTTGACTACTTCACCTATCTGGAGGACTACCTTGCACAAGTCTTCAAAGCATCTCGCACGTCAAGACTTTGCAGACTTTGTGACTATGACATGAGGCAAGCGAGCGCAACCGACGACAAGCAGGGGGTCTTTGGCGACGACTTCGGCGATGGAGGAGCACAACGTGCCAATGCACGCGAACCCCAAAGTGACAACAAACGTTGGCGTGGCAGGCTTTACGGCAGCAAGAACTATCCCTTTGGCTTCGGCAACCAATCCGGTCACGGATCCAACACCGATGAACCAGCCGTCCCTACCGACAGCCTCAACGACGACAGCAAGGACGATAGGTGGCACGGGACGACAGGCACGGATCAACAAGGAACTGTCGAACAGGATCTCGGCACTCGAAGGTCCCATCAACCACCTGCTCCAAAAACTCAACGTCGCAATGGAGGCTCTTTGCAACGCAAGCGCACGTGAAGCGGTGCTTGTCGAGAGAAATTCCAAAATATCAAGCAAACCCAAAAACTTTCCAGCTCCACCAGATCGTTCTATCCTGCAAACTCAAAAGGACCAATGGTTGGGATGTGGCTGATGAGTTTGGAGGTGTACTTCACCGTTGTTGGGGTTAACGACGATCAAAAGAAAATTGACCTCACGGCCGCGCTTTTGCATGACACGGCGTTCAGTTGGTGGTCTGACCTAAAGACCATCCAACGACAGCAGCAGACCGGCGGAGCATCATTCTCGGCTCACGTCGTCCGTCTCACATCACAAATCACATGCGTTCTACCCTTGGAGCAGATCAACCCACAGCGGCAAGATGCGCTGATGCCACCAACCGACTGGAACGAATTATCTTGCACGATGCTTGCACGTTTTGGACAACTGAACAAAAAGTCTTGCACACGGTAAAGACTCCAACCTCTGTGTCAATAGTCCATCATGGTATAGTACACATGGAGATTCCACGAGATCATCACTGGAGCAGACAATGTCCCGAAGAACTATGTTTTCACCACAACGACGGCCTCAAGTGAGATATCCGGTGAGCGATTGCCATCTTCAGCATCCAGGACGACTTGTCCCAGATGATAACAGCAGCAGAAAAGATCAACAGCGTCAACTACAACACTCAAATCCAAGAATCCTACAGCTGGCGACCTCCCAACCACAGTTATCGTGGAAATGGAAAGAACCAGTCAATTGACACCTCAATACTGATGGAAGTAGACGCTGTCGACAAAAGAGATACGCAAACCTGCTACAACTAGAAAAACGTTGGGCACATCGCTCCAAACTGGCGGAGTAAGCAGCATGCCAAAAAGGGGGGGAAGTCGTAGGAAAATGAGTCAAGAAAGGGCAAAGGACAGGAGTAAAAGGCACAACTCTTGTCCGCGAGGAACGATGTGCGCTGAACAATCACCCATCTGAATGGCGGACATCACCGGAGAAGGTTTTTGAGATCGCAAAGTTCGACGAGGGGTACGAGGACGACCAACCAGCGATACTGCTAAAAGGTTCGCCTCGAGGATGCAGAAGTCGTAAAACGGTATAGGTACTATTGGATGGAGGACCTTCACACAGCTTCGTAAGCAAGGACATGGTTCGTAAGCTGTGTTTGCACACCAAACCAGGGGTGTTTGAAGGAAAACTGCCGACGGGAGACTACAACTACGGAGACTCTGAGAACCACTACGACCACAAGTGGAAGATCTTCAGGATGTAACGATCTGGAGGTCTTGTCCAATGAGCGATTACAAAATTATTGTCGGACAGGAATTTTTGTACCAACACAATGCGCACATCGACAGGAACAATGACGACGTCTACGTGGAGATAGATGGTGCCAAACAACAATTTCCGCATGTGGGACGGAAGCCGACAGTGGAAGCAGAAGAGGTGGAAGCAACAGAGGAAGTCGCAAAAGCCAAAGAGCGACAACAAGCTGATACCACTCAACGTGGCCAAGAATTGTATGCTGAGAGGAGATTGTACATGGCTCATACATCTTGAGCCAATAGGAGAAGCGGCTCCAACAACAAATGACTCATCATCGGCCTCATCAGCCTCATTGGCCTCGACGAAGTTCATGATGGTCCCTCAAGATTTCGCACTACTCATCGAGGAATTTGCGAACGTCTTCCCTGACGAACTCCCGGAATTCTACCTCCTCAGCGAGACATGGACCATCACATCGAATTGAAGTTTGGAAGCCGACCTACCTTCCAAGGGGCCTATTGGATGAGCGATCACAAGCTCACCGAGCTGAAAACGCATCTCGACAAGATGCTCGGTGAGAGCTTCATCTGCCCTTCCATGTCACCATACGCAACACTAGTACTATTTGTGAAAACGGAAACTGGCAAGATGCGGATGTGCATGGATTATAGGGAGTTGAACGATGCTACCATCAAGAACCGCTACCCTCTTCCCCAAGCTAACAAAATTCTCGACCAACTCCGAGGAGCCCAAACTTTCAGCAAAATCTACTTATGCAGCGGATATCACTAGATACGCGTGGCAGCCGCCGACATCAAGAAAACAGCATTCTCAACTCGCCATGGGCACTTCGCATTCACGGTTATGTTGTATGGACTCACAAATGCCCCAGCAATGTTCATGGCGGCAATGAACAAAATTTTCCGTCCGTACCTTGACAACTTTGTCGTGGTGTACCTCGACGACATTCTCATGTCCAGCAGCACCTGAGAGGAGCACGATGGACATCCTCGAAAAGTCTTCGAAGTTTTACAAAGAGAGATTTTTTTCTGGAAAACTCTCGAACTGTGACTTGAGTCGTCGTTCGATCGAGTTTTGGGTCACGTCATCAACGATGGATGGATCACCATGGGTAAAAAAAGTGGCAGCAGTTGTTGATTGGCTGACGACGACCAACGTTCGAGAAATTCAAGTTTTTCTTGGATTGTGCAATTACTGCCGGTGGTTTGTGAGGCACTACGCGTGAGTGTTAGCACCTCTTTCTGACCTCACTCAAAAAGAAAATGAGTGCCGGTGGGGAGACAGCGAACAAGAAGCGTTCACCACTTTACGAAATACTCTGACCTCGGCGCCAACCTTATGATTAGCCGATCCAACGATTGACTATGTCATGGCTACGGATGTATCAGACCGAGCCATTGGCGCAATTCTCCTAGAAGATCACGGCAACGGTGAACAACCAGTCGCATACATGTCTTGAAAGTTGCGAGGACCGGAACTCAACTACGCGGTCCACGAAAAGGAGATGTTAGCGGTTTTGCACAAGTCCAAGACGTGGCGATGCTACCTAGAGTGTCACCGATGCATCGTGCGCACTGACCACCATGCGTTGAAATATTTTAAGACACAGCTGAATCTCAGCCGGCGTCAAACCCGATGGATGGAGTTCCTTGAGTCAGGGTTCAACTATGAAATCAAGTACCGGCTAGGAAAAACCAATCCGGCGGACGCACTCAGCCGCGGACCAGACTTAACGGCCGACGTGGCGACCCTACAACTATAGTGAGACCCCTACCTCGAGCAATTGTTCGCATGAAGCTACGGTAAGCATGGTGGATATAATAAAACCAAGTTTTGGTTCGACGCACCCTATTTGCAACGTCGTTTCACTCGCCAAGTGGTTGTTCCCCTGAACGACAAACTTTGCCACATGCTACTCAAAGAGTGCCATGACACAGGTCCAGTTGGACACTTCAGAGAGGACAAGACGCTAAAAAAGATGGCGAAAAATAATTGGTGGGAAAAGATGCAATCCGACGTGGCCAACTTATACAGAACCTGCGACACATGTAAGCGACAAAAATATCGTCGCACAAGGCCACCCGAACTTCTGCAGCCGCTTCCTGTTCCAACTGAACCATGGGCAAACATCTCCATGGACTTCGTCACCAGATTACCAGTCATGCTTGAAGGATGTGACGCCATCCTCTTGGTTTTGACAGGTTTTCTAAAATTTCCCACGTCATCCTAACAACGACCAACGTCATCGCTAAAGGAACAGCACGGTTGTTTTTAAACAACATTATACAGCTACACGTTGTACCGAGAACCATCACGAGCGACAGAGACGGTCGATGGCCATTTTTGGCGCGAACTGATGGCTCGCTACGGAAGCAGGATTCAACTTTCAAAGGCGTTCCATCCTGAAACTGACGGTCAAACCGTCAAACGGTCAAACAAATTGGGCACAAAAACTCCCGACTGCTGAAATTGCATACAATTTGTCACCTTCTATCGCAACAGGTAAAACCCCATTTGAAGTGGTATATGGAAAACTTCCCGCCACACCAGCCGGATTACAAAGTCGCAATAATATTCCAGCAATCAAAGTTCAACAACGAGACTTCACAACCTTCTGGGAGGAAACATGGCAAACTCTCACCAAGACACAAGCAGCGATGATTCAAGCAGCTGACGGACATCGCAGCGGCAACAACTTCACCGCTGGTGATCGAGTCCTCCTCAGCTTGGCGAACATTAGACTCTATAGATCCAACTGTTCGAAGCTCAAACCCAATTGGTTGGGACCCTTTGAGATCGAGCGCATGCAAACCCTTGTGATGGCGCGACTCAAACTCCCCGACACTAGTGCAAGTTCATGTGGTGTTCCATGTCAGCAGACTCAAGCACTGCGGAGACCTCAGAGAGAACCTTCCTAGCAGAGATGTCCCTCGTGCACCTCCCATGCAAGTGGACGAAGACACGAAGTATGTCATCGAGGGCATCCTCGGCCATCGACGACAAGGCAAGACGACATAACATCTCGTCAAGTGGCACGGCTATGACGCCGCGCATAACAACTGGGAACCGTACAAGAACCTCCGAGACGTCGGTCATCTCATTCACGGCTACAACCGCTGTCTCTGGGCCACAACTACCCGCACGCAGGGACTCGCAGCTAAAAGAGGGGAAAGTGTTACGTATCAGACGTACACGAGTCCCAAATCTTCCTGAGTGGGCATTTCTGTTATAACACAAACAGCCCATCGCGTTGCAAGCCCCTCTATATTCACTTCGAGGACTTAGAGCAAAATGGCCAACTGCCCCGCCCTCAATGGATGTTCTCGAACCTTTTGACAACTTCGATCACTCTTGTGAACCTACGAACATAAGTGACACGAACTTTTGGTGTTCTCGACCACTTTGGACGAATCTGGATTTATAGACATGCATCGCGCATCTTCACTGTCGATTCTCAAAGACCTGATTTCTTGGCGGACCTTGTGGAATCCGACCACTCACGACGCAACTCTGCATGCGTCGCTCGACGTCTGACCCAACGACCCCGACTATGCTTCATCCGTTACTCGTCATTTGTATACATGTGTCCGATTGTTTTGGCACTTGTCATTGAAGTATCCTTACCGCAAACTATAAATTGCTAAGTGTCCCAGATTCTGAATCGTGTTTCGCATGGCAACTTCTACTTGTTCACCATCTACGCTCTGTTTGGTGTAACAGCCTCGCAAGCCTTGCGAGCTGACATGGACACGAGCGAGGTGGTGAGGAAAATGGCGAACCCGCCTCATTCTACGACGAGGTTCGACATTTTGTTACGATTTTCGACAATCTTTTGCAACGTTTTGGTGGTCGTTGAAGCCTTTTTGTGAAGCCGAATTGCTGTCCCCCTTTTCGCTCATTTCACTGAAAGAAAGCAACTTAATGTGTATTGAAGTGGAGATTACGAGACTGAATTCAGTGAACTCAAACCTAATGCCGAAAACTAAATTTGTGAAATCTGTCGACCGTCATAAATGGATTACTTTTTCGCAGAGTCGTCTTCGAATGGAGTCCTCGTGTAGGCTGCTGTGCTAGACAAGCAAGTAGCAGCTGGAACCGTGCAAGAAAGACATCAAGCACGCTGATGGTTTACGTGGAAGTTAGTAGTGAGAGGAACCAACAAGTGTAAGTAACAAGTCACAGAGATGTTACGTGCAGGTAGCGGGAGCGAGCGAGCGAGCGGGCAGCGAGCGAGCGAGCGAGCGAGCGAGCGAGCACTGCAGCGAGCTCGAAATTGGGGATTCGACCCCACCTGCCCACAGAATAAATTCCTAGCATAAACTAGGACACCGTACAAGCAACAACTTGTCTAGGGAAGAAACCCGGTTGTGCTTATGACAAACTGTGCACCAAAGCATGTGAACGATGCAAAATAAGTCTGACAAGCTCTGATTGAGCCTCTCAATGGCCTGTCTTCTCAGCTTCTGGTCAGGACGTGTCAATCAGCGGAGTCATCTCTCACTGGTCAGTCACCTGCATCAGTGATGTGAGTGTGCAACGAGGCCAGAGGTCACCGTGTGATAATGACATGAATCCAACACTCCCCCATGACCCACAGCCGACGCACAAGGACGACACGCACAGGAACAGCACAAACGGCCGACTTTCACAATGGTACAGCAAACACTGCACCGACGTCACGAGAAGTGACACGACACAAGACTGCACACGGGCACTTGCACAACAGATCAACCAGGAGGATCACGGGGACACAACAGACCAACAGCGTGAATTGCTGCCTTGAAGACATTGCTGCTAAGTGCCTTTGTGAGAAAGTCTGCACGTTGCTGTCGGGTGTCGACCCACACAATCTGAACATCGCCTGCAGCCACACGCTCACGCACAAAATGATGCTCCACATTGATGTGCTTTGTGCGAGTGTGGTGCATGCCATCATGCTCAGCAATAGCCTTTGTGCTTTGGTTGTCACAACGCAAGGTGATGCAGCGAATGGGAACACGCAATNCATTTTGTACGTGGACTGCAGCAGGGACTTCACAGTTGACACAGCTTCGCGACTCGGAGACGCAATAAGCAGGTCATCGACGTACACGAGGATGGCAGCAAAAGGCGCCGACCGTGGAGTGACAAAGAGGGAGGGATCCACCGTGCTCCGGCGATACCCCCCCCTCTCCAGGGTGGAGGTAATCTCCTGGTTCCAGCACCGTGGTGACTGCTTGAGGCCATAGAGGGCCTTTCGCAGTCTCCAAACTCGACCGGTGCCGTCAGAGAACCCTGGAGGCTGCACCATGTAAATCTCCTCATCCAGCCGACCGTGCAGAAAGGCATTGTTTACATCCATCTGCTCTAGCTCCCAATCGTGGTGTGCGACAAGGCTCAGGAGAGCTCGAGCTGTGGTGTAGCGTCCGACGGGAGCAAAAGTCTCGTCAAAGTCCACTCCGGGGACTTGAGAAAACCCCTTTGCTGTGAGTCGGGCCTTGTACTTGTCGAGCTCGCCGTTAGGCTTGTACTTACGACGGAAGACCCAGCGGGCATCGATCGCCTTGCGGCCTGGTGGGAGATCGACCAACTCGTATACAGCGTGATCATCTAGGGCTCTCAGCTCGTCCCGCATGGCAGCTTCCCACTGCTGGGAGTCGGGTGCTACCCGTGCCTGGCGAACAGTGGTCGGGTCAGGCGATTGCGACGGGGCAACAACCGTTGCATTGCACTCGGCAATGCTCCCAAGGATGGCGGCCTCAAGCGCACGCTCGTGCTCAGATGTGAGCAGTGTGTACCCAAGAACAGAGCTGGGATGCACCACTCCTGTGGCTAGGCCCAGGGCGTCCATACCAGTGGGCAGCGCTGGGGACTGTCCAGACGAGGTCTGCGAAGGTGGAACAGAGGACGCTGCAGCACTAGAGGAGCGAGAGGGAAGGGCACGCAGGCGGCCGCCACGGACAAAGGGTTCGATGGGGGCAGGGCGTAGAGGAGCACTGAGTGGGCTAGGCCCGACTGGAGTGAGTGGACTGGATGGGGACGCAGTGGAATGCGGAGGAGAGACGGACTCAGTGGACGAGGACTGAGATGAGGATGCCACAGGGGATGACGACACCGACGGGGGGGCGTCAAGGAATGGTGGAGTCCCAGTGCCGGCCGTTGGAGACCGCTCCGAGGGTGAAGGCTGCTGAGACGGGACAGCAGCAGGGACGGTAGGGGCAGATGGGACTGCAGGACCGAGTTCCCCCCGCAACCGAGAGAGCGGAAGCAGGGAGGCAGCGGGCGCGTGACGATCAAGGTCACGGAGAAACACGGACTCGAAGAACAAGGCATCTCGGGACTCAACGACGCGCTGGCGCTCGGAGTCCCAGAAGCGCCAGGCTTTCGACTGGGAGGAAACGCCCAAGAAGGGGCAGAGACGTCCGCGCGGGGATAGTTTCCCGTCGCGGAGATCCTCTGGGAGCCAGACAGACGCAATGCTACCCCAGACTCGAGCAAGACGGAGGTCAGCACGAGAGCCGTACCAACGCTCAAAGGGCGTAACGGTGCGGGGAAGAGGGCCGTGAGGGACGCGATTCCAGACCCAGGTCATGTAGCTCATGGCCTCAAAAGCAAAGAGAGGGGAGAGCCCAGACTCAGACAGAAGCGTGCGGACGCCATCGGCTNTGGATATCAGCAGGAGAAAGGGAAGGCGCGACGTGAGCAAGGGACAAGCCAACAGCGGGTGCAGAGGGTGCATGAAGGGGAACACGATACAGCTTGGCGCACTTAACCCCCCGCAAGACGACGCGACCAGAAGAGCGAAGACGAACAGTGCCCACGCCCTGACTAGCTGAGAAATCCATGCCCTGATCGTCGAGGCGCGGCACTGACAGCAGGCTGAGTTCCAACGAAGGCACGAACAGAACGTCAGGCAGAAACAGCACGCCACCGGGACCGACAAAACGGACAACACCAACGCCTTGGACAGGAAGGAGCTGGCCAGAGCCAGTGCGCACAAAGCGAACAGAGCCGACAGGACCCAAGGAGACAAAAGCGGACCGAACAGAGGTCATGTGATGAGTGGCTCCGGAGTCAAGGACCCAGGAGCCGCCAGAGACACGACCATGGGGAAGGACGCCACAGGTGGCAACAGTGCCGACGGAGGGCGGGGATGAGGCACAGGCAGCAAGACAACGAGGGAGAACCACAGACTGCCAGTGCTCCACCCACGGGACAGACGAGGACGGCAACCCAAGGACGTGACCGGGGGGGTCCCCACGAAGAACGGCGTCAGTATGACAGGTAAGACCTCTGGCCGACGGAGACACACCCTCACCTCCCTGATCACGAAGGTGAAGACGCTGGAGAAGAGACTGCTCCAGCTGGCGCTCGCTGTTGACGGAGGCTGCAGACGATGGAGCAGGCGTGCTCGAGGGAGAGGCGAACCACGGAGGA
>SZWC01009133.1:5046-24605 GCA_023375785.1 Penium margaritaceum
CACACACACACACACACACACACACACACACACATACACACATGCACTCCCACCCATCCACCAACCAACCCACCCACCCACCCACCTACCCACCCGCACATGCAAACATGCACGCACGCACACATGCACGCACACACGCACACATGCACGCACACATACACACACGTACACACATATGCACCCATGCATGCAAGCACACACACACACACACATGCACCTACGCACGCAAGAACGCATGCATGCGCGCACGCATGTACGTACGCACGCTTGCAAGCACGCATGCACACACATACTCCCATCCACCCACACATTCTCCCACCGGAAGCGGAATGATAGTGTGGGGGAAAGGAAAAAAACAGATTCTCTTAAGACATAGACACAATGTGCCCGAGACTTGGCAACTGAGGTGATGCATCCAGGGGGCAGCGCAACATGTTGGTTCGTGTCATGAAATAGTAAAGCCGACATACTTAATGACCTCTTGAATTCACCACTCGCACAATCATTGATGCAGGAGACTAGACAGGACATGACATCATCCTGCAACCCACAGTCTTCTCCTATGGGTCAACAAGCAAAGCTGGCGCAAAGAGTGTTCTCTTGAGTTGTGGTTGAGCCATGAGTGTGTTTAGCATGTCGTGCAAACACATGGCTACATTTACACACACACATATTTTACGTGAGCTCGTGAAGCTAACTAGAAACTCCACATACACTTTAGGATGATAAGTTGGTTGTATGCGTGTCGTGAATGTCTGAAAGCTGGACATTTAGGAATAGAAAGCTGATCCTAGCAGGGGCCACTCTGCCGGGTTTATTCTCCTGGTCAGAAGTAAGAAGTCGCCTCCTGGTTAAGTTCAAGAGGTTAGACTTGACCCCTCTGGGTGGGGGCGAGGTCCTCGGGCGTTTGATGCGCGTGGGTGGCTCTCAATTCTTCGTGTCTACTTAACTCAATCGCTTTCCCTCCCACGGGAGTTCCGTTTGAGTTTTCTAACAACTCTTGAGCTCAATCCATGGTGTGTGTCTTACATTGTCACTACCTTCCCATCTCCCGTTCTCACATGTTCCCTGACTAGCAACATCACAAGGACCACAAACAGTCACACGCGATACCCCTTCCCTCATGCCTCTGTGTTGTACACGACATTGTGGACGGATAGGGACAAACGGGAGGACAAATGGTGGCGTGTGTGGAGATTTAGAGTCAGAACAGTGAGAGTGGAGAAGAGCCTACGGGGTGGAACTCGCTAGTTGAGTCCACCCGTCGGCCGGCGAGAAGGAGCTCACCGGAGCTCGCTCAAAAAGCCTCAAGCACATTCATCTCGCGTCACACCTGTCCATGGACCGAGTTTTGACCCAAACTATATCTGTCTAAACTATCGCCTAGCTCACATGCAAGACTAAGCTAGGTCACCAAGCCACTGTAGTTCACACACAAGGAAGTATAATTCGGACTGTCTTGAGACACGGTATGAGCACTTCTGGGAGGGCAACCACCACGTGTAGTGAGTGCGGAAGTGTGTCCGGTGGCTGTTTACAGCCGCTCAGCAGCTGCCGCACTCACGTCTGCTCCCCCAGTCTTCCGTGCCCTCAGCCTCATCAGGAGTCTGCGAGGCAATGGACGTGAGCCGAGAGGTCACAGTATGAACAATATCACTCCCCCATGACCACACGGCAAACAAGACCAGCAACGTAACAGAACTGATGCAAGCAACGACACAAGCACAGTGATGGCAACAGACATAGCTCAAGAGCAGAGGTCAATCCACAGTACAGGCAGGGTGCAATCCCACAGAACGTACAGCCGCAAGAAACTTCGGACGGCTGATGGCCTTTGTCAGAAAATCAGCCCGCTGCGAGTCGGTGCCGACCCACACGACCTGAACCTCACCTCAATCCACCAAATCTCGGATGTAATGGTACTCGTCGTTGATGTGCTTCGTGCGTGTATGAAACACACCGGAGTTCTCCACGATGGCCTTTGCGCTTTCGTTGTCACACCGAAGCACAATGGGGGCATGGAGTGACGCAGTTCACGCAACAGACGTACTAACCACACACTCTTGGTTATGCTAGCACCCAAAGCTACATACTCTGCTTCGGCGGTGTAGCGAGCGATGTAGCCCTGCTTGCCGCTGTGCCACAAAACAACAGTTCCTCAAATGAGGAAGACGTAGCCAGTGTAACTCTTGCCGTCTGGGCTCCATGCCCAGTCACTGTCTCTGTACCCGTCGAGAACCACGGAAGCCTGCCCACGATAGTGAAGTCCGATCCGAGCTGTGGACACGACGTACCGAACACATTGGAGGGAAGCCTCCAAAACCCGCCTGCGTGGTGCCTGTGAAGACTGTGCGAGCAGGTTGACAGTGAAGGCTATGTCCGGCCATGTCGTCGTGGCCAGGTACATGAGCGAGCTAGTGACTCGCAAGTACAGGGTCACGTCGACTAGCTCCCCCTGCTTTGCTGGATCAGTGACCTTCAGAGTAGCCTGACCATCAGGGGTGATCGGGGTCGGCGCCGTGCGCACGCCGCTAAGTAGCTCGGCGAAGCGCTCCGCAAGAGTGAGAGCGTACTGCTCCTGATGGACCAGGAGCATCCGACGAGCGCAATCACTCACGATCTGCATGCAGTCAACACTGCAGCCTCTCCCAGGTCTTTCATTTTGTATGTCGACTGCAGCACTCCCTTGGCTGCTTCGACAGCCTTCAGATCGGACGAAGCGATCAGAAAGTCGTCAACGTAGACCAAGATGGCCGTGAGTGGCGTAGGAGTCTGGGCAACAAAGAGCGACGGGTCCGCCGGCTCGTAGGAGCGTGCCAGTGATCTCCTTGTTCCAGCACGGGGGCGAAGCTAGGTCACGAAGCCACTGTAGTTCACACACAAGGAAGTATAATCGGGACTGTCTTGAAACACAATATGAGCACTTTTGGGAGGGCAACCACCACGTGTGGTGAGTGAGGAAGTGTATCCGGTGGCTGTCTACAGCCGCTCAGCAGCTGCCGAGCTCGCGTCTGCTCCCCCACTCTTACGTGCCCTCCGCCTCATCAGGAGTCTGCAAGGCAATGGACGTGAGCCGAGAGGTCACAGTAAGCTGTATGTACAGTATCATCCGGGTGGGGGCGAGGTCCTCGTGCAGATCCCTGATGCGGGCCCTGCTGGCGCCGGAGCACTGACGGTTGGTGGATCCATCCACCAGCAGCTGCCAGACGGCTGCCACGACGTCCCGGGTGCTTGCTGGGGTGCTCTGCAGTTTTTCTGCAGACGCTAGAGTTTTCTCGGTGGACTGGCTCTCGAGCCCGATTTGCATGTTTTGCATTGTCTGTCCACCGATTGATGCCGGACTTGTGCGTGTGACCAGTCGTAGCATCCGGCTCGAGATTTTGCATCTCCAGGTTCAGACGGTGTTGCGATTGGATGCCTGTGTGCAGAGTTGCGGCCAAAACAGTAGTTTTGAGCCGGTTTTAGGAAAAACTGACACTGCCGCGTGCATCACCCGCCGTGTGTCGCGGCAGGTATTTATGATGTGTGCTTGTCGGTTGTCATCTCTCTCTCTCCATTGCTAAGCTATTGGAGCTTATGAGACTTTGCGCGCCTCCCTAGCCTGATCGTTGTTATTTCTTGCACCAGCTTGCTTGCTAGTGTGCCAGCTGACTAGGCAGTGTCGCCACATCAGCAACAGCAAGGTTAGGAAGCTTCCTAGCAATTTCTAATGGTATCAGAGCAGCGAGACCCCTCTCGCTGAGCTGCGCCGCAGAGACGCAGCACCGAGAGCAGCAGTGAGAGTCACCGCCGCCGCCACATCCTGGGACCCGTCGCAGCCCACATTAGCAGCAGCGACATCACCACGCAATCGCCACTAACGTAGCAAGTGGAGCTGCGGCAGTGACGAGATCCAACAGCCACGCCGGCCAGCAGCAACAGCACCGGGTGGCAGCAGCAGCCGTGTCTGGCTGCCAGCCTGTACACTCACACAAAAAAAGGGAGTAGCAGCTCGCAACAGCAGCTTGCCGCGGCGGCTGCGAGCACTGACAGTGCGTAGCGGCGGCAGCAGCTTGCAGCAGCGATGGCATCAGCAGCCGTGAGCAGCACCAGCAGCGCCGCAACAGTAGGGAAGCAGTAGCAGCACAACAGCAGCATTGCAACTGCTACAGCGATAGCAGCAACAGCATTGCAGCAGCGCAGCAGCAGATCCGCCGCAGCAGCAGCAGCCGGCTTGCGCAACACTACTGCTGCACAGCACTGCTGCGCACCTGCATAGAAACTGCGCAACACTGTGCAAGCTTGCGTGGCAATGCGTAGGCCTACGCAGCCTCTACGCAGCCGCGAGCAGGGGGTGACGAGATCACCCCCACCGGCCAAGCGGAGTTTGCGTGACCTCCAAAAAAAAATTCGCTGGACTTTTTACGCCGGCGAAAAAAACGCTAGCATTTTTTCGCTAACGTAAAAACGCTGACGTCATCATAGACTGTGCTAACGTCAGCAGTTTTGGGATCAAAACGTCAATTTTTCTGAACATTTCAACCCCTCGAGAAACACTGACGGTTTCTTCTTTGGAGCATTTTTTACCTTCGGCCTGATACTGAGCATTGCGATGGCGTTGGTCCGTGACAAGGACAAAGGGCTAGTTGACCCCTCTTCCTCCTCTTCGGGCGTTATGAGTCCGCGGTCGCAGTCCCTCATGATTGACGAGCTTCGTTGGTCGCAGGACAAAATGCGCCGGCAGCAGCAGAGGCAGTCCGACCCGTTGCAGGAGATCACGTAGTTACTGCGGGGTCGTTCAATGGCTTCATAGTAGACACCTGGAGGATCTACTCGAGCTGCACCATCTGCTCAGCAGTCTACACCCTACACAGCACCATGGCCTCAGCATCACTCATCACAGGTGGACACCTGGGATGAGGAGGAGATTGAGGATGACTCACGCGAGCACGAGATTCGTGTGCTTGAGGAGCGCATCCGTGAGTTACGTCTAGGATCAGAGCCTCCCACTCTGCCACCTTCTCGCCGTCAGGATCAGCCATGTTGTTCAACACCGTTCACCTTTAGTGGCCTTTCCCTCACTGGTGGGCTCCCCATACCCCGTCCACCGTCTCCCAAGCCTGAGGTCACCCTCCCCACGGAGCGGCGACCGAATGACTTTGAGACACCTCCACCCCGTTACGATAGCGACGAGGGCTTCGATTGCTGGGAGACCTTGTTTCAGGTGTGGGCCAATTCTGAGGGTGTCTGGCCCTACTAACACAGCCAGTACCAGACCCGCGACGCTCACCATGTGTAGACAGGAGCGAGAGCGATGCGGGGTCTCCTCTACGCCATGCCGCGGGAGACTGTGGTCGACTTCCGACCCTTTCTCGGTGAGACCGGGACCAGGACTGGAGCAAATCCGCGTCAGGGCTGGGAGCTGGCCGTGACACCTCTCGCTGCGGAGACCCATGCCACGAGGGCGGCCCGACTACGTGAGTTTCACTCCCTCCGTCGGGGTCCCACGGAGCTTGCAGCTGAGTACTGGAGGCGCGCGATGCGCCTTTAAAGCGCCTTGGGACCGATGGCGGGACGCAGTTCTGGGCACTCGATACCATCATGATGGGGGCGCATTTGAACCACGTGAAGCTCTTTACGGGCTTCGATCGTGTGGCTCTCTCTAAGTTGTGAGAGTCACTACAGCTGCTTCCTTGGGCCCATCGCTACTTCATCCAGGCCACATGGGCTCATGAGGCTGCCATCGTCTATCAGCAGAGTCCACTTGCTGCAGCAGTGACTACGACCCCTCCTACGCCTCTGTCCCTGCTCACCAGTCCCACCTCCACCACTTCCTCCTCCTCCTCCTCTACCCCGAGCGGCCACACAGGGTGTTGTCGCGGCCGCACAGGGGAAGAAGGGGAAGAAGCGACGCGGGAAGGACAGCAGCAGCAGCAACAGCAGCCGACGAGTAGTGGCAGTGGACGTTCTTTCCACTGCTACAACTGTGGAGGCGCTCCCGCTACACGGAGTGTGAGCAGCCCCTTGACTGGACTCGGATCATGCGCGGCCTTCAGGCGACGCACACGCAGCGGATTTACTCGAGTGACACGCGGACTGGGCGCGCCACGACCACGAGTGCAGCAGACGCATCCGTTTCACAAGGCGGCAGCTGTGATGTGGACCCTCGGGATCGCACAATTGCGGAGCTTTGTCAGCTCCTGGCACTTTGTTCTCTGGGAGGTGCGAGTGTGTTGTCACAGCCGAGTGGTCTCGACACAGCTTGTCTTACTGCTTCTGTTGCTCGTGATGATGCTTGTGGTGGAGCTATGTTGGCTTGCGATGAGGATGGAACTGACAGTACCGACTGGCTTGATGAGTCACAGATTCGTGTTGTTCGTCGTTGTCCTGAGTCCTCTGCTGAGCATCCAGCAGAGGCGAGTGTTCTGTGGCACGTTGCTCAGTGTCGACGACTGGTCGTGAGCCGGGTGGCACCTGGATTATTAACTCTGGAGCCACCCATCACATGACCTGTCGCCGTAGTGACTTCGTTGTGCTCGGTCCCGTTGCGTCCGTTCGGTCTGTTTGCACAGGGTCTGGTCAGTCGTTGCCTGTGCAGGGAGTTGGAGTTGTGCGGTTTGATGGTCCTTCTGGCCCCTTGTACATTTCTGATGTTCTCTCTATCCCTGCTCTTGAGCTCAGCCTACTCTCTGTTTGCGCATGCACCAGGATGGGTCTCACTATTGAGCACTCTGCTGACTCTGCCACAGTGACTGCTCTTCACACACGCGCCATCGTGCTTCGTGCCTCTGTTGTTGATGACCTCTATTGTGTGTCTCGTTGCATTCCCTCTGTTTCTTCTCCCCCTCTCTCCTCTACGCGAGTGTTTGTCACTGGTGTTCTCTCCCCTGAGGGAGAGAACACCCAGTCTGGGACAGGGTGAGAACATATCTCCCCTCACTGTATCTTTCACTAGCTTTCCGCCCCTGCTACACCACAGCAGAACGGTGTGTCTGAGCGTTGGAACTGCACCATGGAGGATGCGGTTCACGCTATGCAGTCTGAGTGCGGTCTACCGGAGTCCTTTGCCTTTGAGGACTTCTCCTACATGACGTGGGTCTGGAACCGCTTGCCGCATGGTCCACTTCCAGACCATGTCACGCCGTACGAGTTGTGGTTCGGCCATCGTGCTGATCTCCATCTCGCTCACGTTTGGGGGTCGCTCGCCTGTGTCTGGTACACCGAGGACCAGCAGGGGTCTAAGGTCTCACCTCGGGGACGCATGTGTACCTTCCTTGGCATCTCCCCGCGGTTGAAGGCCTGGCGCTTTTGGGACCCTGCTCGCCATCGCATTGTCGAGTCTCGAGATGCTCTCTTCTTTGAGGCTCTCACCTACCGCGACTTGTCCAGCATCCTGTCGCTGGCCGCCGACCACGTTCCTACTTGTGTGGCCTCCCGGCGGATGGGGTATTCAAGTCCTGTGGATGGGTCCGTCCGGGCCTCCTCACCTATGGTCCGGTCTCCGGCTGCTGACGATCCGGCCATCGTGGCTGTGGGTCCAGTAGCCTCATCAGTTCCCTTTTGCACACCTGATCCTGTGCCGGTGTCAAACCCCTCTGGTGCACCCGATCTCGTGCCTGTGTCGATCCCCTCTGCCACACCTGATCCCGTACGAGCGTCAGTCCCCTCTGGCACACCCAATCTCATGCCGGTGTCAGACCCCTCTGGCACACCCGATCTCGTACCAGTGTCAGTCCCCTCTGGCACACCTGATCCCGTGCCAGTGTCAACCCCCTCTGTCACACCCACTCCCGTGCATGGACCCATGTCCCCTACGGCTCTGGCTCAGCAGCCTTCCCCGTAGCCTGAGGTGAGCGCCGCATTGGGCTACTCCCACGAGCCCGGTGGTCGTCTTCGACCATTGGTCTTTAGGGCTCAGCAGACTGTTGACTCTGCGTCCAGGCGCTCGACTCGTAGTGTTCAGAGTGGCGAGCCTGGCACGAAGGCCCTTGGCTTGAGTGTCCAGGCAGACTACACTGAGGTGCACCCAGCATGTCTTGTCGGCCACGAGTTGGTCTCTCAAGAGTTCTTGGTCGCTTGCGATGCCGCAGCCGACCTTGTCGTGGTCAGACCAAGTCCGGAGGCATGTGTCTTAACCACCCGGCGCACTCCCTCGACGATGCCTGATCCAGGCACGTTGAAGGAGGCACTCTCAGCTCACGATGCAGACCTTGGTGTGCTGCTTGTGAGGATGAGCTGAGAGCCATCCGTGAGCACGGTGTCTATGAGCTTGTCGACCTCCCGCCTGGGCGGAAGGCTGTACAGGCCAAGTGGGTCTTTCGCAAGAAGGTGAAGCCTGATGCCACACTGGATCGGTACAAGGCTCGTTTGACGGCCAAGGGGTTCTCGCAGGTTGAGGGAGTAGATTTCACTGACAATTTTGCACCCATTGGCCTCATGATCACCGCTCGCGCTCTGTTCGGAGTTGTTGCTCACCACGACTGGGAGCTGTACCAGATGGACGTGAACAACGCGTTCCTCTATGGCACCTTAGAGGAGGAAATGTACATGGTCCAGCCACCTGGATTCGAGGTCTGTGACAAGGTCTGGCGCTTGCGCAAGGCCTTGTACGACCTGAAACAGTCACCCAGGTGCTAGAACTTGGAGATCACTGGTATATTGACACGTGCCGGTTACGTACAGAGTGACGCTGACCCGTCCCTCTTTCTCAGACGGACAGCTGAGAGCTTCACCGCCATCCTGGTCTACGTGGACGACCTCCTGATTGCGTCTCCTTCTATGGAGGCCGTGAAGGAGGCCAAGGCAGTTCTCCAAGCTGCCTACAGGATGGAGGAACTTTGTCCTGCAGCTGAGTTTCTCGGGATGGAGATCGTGCGTGATTGTCAGCGACGGACACTCTTGTTGCNGTCGACCTCCTGATTGCGTCTCCTTCTATGGAGGCCGTGAAGGAGGCCAAGGCAGTTCTCCAAGCTGCCTACAGGATGGAGGAACTTTGTCCTGCAGCTGAGTTTCTCGGGATGGAGATCGTGCGTGATTGTCAGCGACGGACACTCTTGTTGAATCATGCACGTTACGCCCATGTTATGGGAGAGCGGTTTGTTGACCTCCTGGGTGCAGTTCCTACAGCCTCCACCCCCATCACACCTAAGGGGCAGGATGCTCTGAAGGTGGATGATCCCACAGACCTGGGGGAGATAGTGGACGTGACCCTGTACTTGCGCCTGATTGGCTCCTTGATGTACTTGGCCACTACCACACGACCCGACATTGCCTTTGCCGTCAACCTCCTTGCACAATTTTCACAGTGTCCTCGGGCGAGAGCCCTTCATGTGGCTGTACGGATGGTGCGGTACGTGGTGTCCACACCGTACCTCAGACTCTGCTTTCGACAGCAGTGTTCGGTGGTAGTCGACGGCTACACAGACAGTGACTGGGCGTGGAGTCGTGATGGGCGCAGTCGGACAGGCTACGTGTTCCTGCTTGGTGACACCGGTATGTCGTGGCGTAGTGGCAAGCAGGGTTGTATCGCACGTAGCTCATCAGAGGCTGAGTATGTTGCTCTGGGGGCTGGGACTGCTGAGGCGGTGTGGCTGCAACGTCTATTTCGTGAGTTGCGTCAGTCTGTGCCTTGCATCGTTCTGCGTTGTGACAACCAGAGTGCTCTTGCCATTCTAGAGAACTCTGGAATGTTTCATGCACGCACCAAGCACATTACTGTTGAGCATCACTTTGTGCGTGATCTTGTGGAGCGACAGGTGATCTCCATCATCTGGGTGGGCACGGACATGCAGCGGGCTAACTTCTTGACCAAGGCACTTGCGTGTGGAAAGTTCATGGTGGCCATTCGTTCTGGCGGGCTACGCCCCTTGCCTGAAAGTAGCTGAGAGTGGGGTGTGTGAGCATGGAATGTTGCGCATCTTGTTGTGCACCTGTGTCAGTTCTGCACGTGTATGGACATGCGTACCATCGGGTCATGGGGGAGTGTTGTGATGTGGGTTATTTCCGTCCATTTGTACAGCTTACTTTGACCACTCGGCCGTGTCCATGCTCTTGCAGATCCCTGATGCGGGCCCAGCTGGCGCCGAAGCACTGACAGTTGGTGGATCCATCCACCAGTAGCTGCCAGACGGCTGCCACGACGTCCCGGGTGCTTGCTGGGGTGCTCTACAGTTTTTCTGCAGTTTTTTTGGTGCTCCTCGTGACGCGACTTCGCACATCACCACTGGCATTCTGATTGCATCGGCCTCCGCTACAGTTGCTGGTGCCACCGCCACAGCGTTCCTCTGCCTCACCGTGGCGGTGGCAGGGTGGGTGGCTGTTCTGTCCTCTTCAGCCGCTGCTGTGGTGCCGCCGCTCTTCACTCTTCTTCCTCGGCACTAGCGCGGTGAGCAGTGCATTCTCATTCACCCCTTGTTCTGCCTGCACTTTCCATTCTTCTCACTCACTCCACGTCCAGGCTTGATTCTGTCTCTCCCATCATGCATGCACCAGAGGAGACCATAGAGGCCCTCCAGGCCGCCCTTAGTGAGGCACAGGCGGAGCGACGTAGGGCAGAGGATGAGCTTTTGCGGGGGCAGGAATCAAAAGAGGAGTTCGCTGCCACCATTGCTACTCTAGTGTTGGAGCAACTGCGGTCCATTCCCACATTCGCTGCAATGCTTCCCGCCACAGAATCTGGCTCAGAAGACTCGTCGGCTCCTTCTGGTGGTGTTGTTGCCAACTCTTCCTCTCCATCTCTTTCCGCATCAGCCTTTGCTCGTCCTGTGCTCCCAGCCCACCAGAAGGACTTTGAAACTCCTCCTCCGCAATTCACCCCCAAGCTCACATTCACCTCCTGGGAGACGCTTCAGTGCGTGGGCCCAGGGCGAGCTCCTCTGGCAATACTACTTGCCGGCAAAACCGCCGTTTGTGCCGGAGCCTACTGAGGCCGCTCGCGCAGTGAGAGCACTCATCAACGCAGGCCCAGAGAGTCTCCTCGACGACATTGGTACGTACAATGCTGACCCTTCCCGCGGCACACCGGCGGATCCCGTCAGTGCCTACGCCCTCATCCGCCATCGCAAAACGGTAACTGGCCACGCGGCCCAAAGCGCCCTCACGGTGCAATTCAACACCTTGCAGATGCGCGCGGATGAAACAGCGGATGAATATTGGGCACGCAGCTTGCGTCTGCTGCGTGACCTTGGCAAAGCCGCTCCTGGCCCTCTCTCTGCCTGCCTCTCCATCGTTGTAGGGCTCATTCCCGAACTCTCGGACCTGTACCTACATGTCTCTCAGTCAGAGCTTGAGCGTCTTGCCTCTAAGCCTGTTCTAGCTGATTCTCCACCTGGGATCGGGCCCCTCTTTGACTTCACTGCTTCGCGCCTCACCGACTGGTGGAATGCTTTGCAAAACAAGCGCATGCATCGCGTTGCGCTGGCAGCTATCACCACTTCTTCCTCTTCCTCGTCTGCCACAGCCTCCTCTTCCTCTTCCTCGACACAAGCAGCAGCACACTCCACGCAGGGTGCCTCCCGCAGTGGGGGTGGTGGATCGTCTCGTGGCGGCGGTCGCGGGGGCAAAGGACGTGGGAGCGGCCGCGGTGGCAAAAACTCAACTCCCGCTGCTGACGTCACCTGCTGGAACAGTGGCGCATCTGGTCATTCTGCACCAAAGTGTCCTGCCCCTCGTGACGATGCCCGCCTTGCCTCCTCCATGTGCGCCCACTGGGCCCGCACGGGGGCCACTGCCTCGTCGGCGGCCGCTGCAGTGACCGTCGCCTCATCCTCCTCGTCCTCCACTGCCTCAGCTCTCTCCACCACATTTGCCCCACTTCATCCGGCACCTGCTGCACCCAGCCCCTGGGGCTGGATACCTCCTCCCTCTGGCCCTCCATACTACGGTCCCCCATCTTCTCACTACCACGTACCTCACTGTGGTCGTGACGATGGGAACTTCTCTGACCGCTCCTCCGACCGTTCCTCGGACCGCTCTTCTGATCGCCGTGATTAGGAGTGCAACCTTGAGCGTCGACTTGCCGAACTTCTTCACCTTCGCTCTCAGGGAGGTGAGAGTGTGAGTGGCCAGTGTCGTTTTTCTGTTTGTGAGTCTGAGGCCACCCTTCGTGGTGCCACCTCTGGTCGAGTTCAAGGGGGTTTGCCTGATGATTGCGAGTGGATTGAGGAATGGCAGTCTCACACGTTTCCCACACGTCTTGGCTCTTCGTCCTCCTCCTCTACCCGTGGCACTGTTGCTGTCTGTCTTGTTCTCCCCTCCACTCGCGCCTCTCCAGGCCTCTGGATCATCGACTCCGGTGCCACTCATCACATGATCTCCTGTCGCTCTTCCTTCGTCTCTCTCGGTCCCGTTCAGTCCGTCCGCTCTGTTCGCACTGGCTCCGGCCAGCTGCTGTCTGTGCAGGGTGTTGGGGTTGTTCGTTTTGTCGGTCCTGGTGGCACTGTCTACCTTTCTGACGTGTTGTATGTGCCTGACCTGGAATTCAGTCTCCTCTCCGTGACCACCCTTGATGACCAGGGCATGGATTTCTCCTCCAGCCGCGGCCTTGCCTCTATCTCTCTGCGCTCGTCTGGCCGTGTTGTTCTTCGTGGCATGCGGTGTGATCGCTTGTTTCGAGTCCCGCTCACTTTGCCCTCGTCTTCCGCTGCCTCTGCTCTCGTTCACGTCACCCCCTCCTTGTCTCCTGATCATGCTGATCTTTTGCACCGCCGCCTCTGTCACATTCACACTGCTGCCATCCAGCGTCTCCTGCGCCTGCAGCCTGCTCTTGGCCTTGATCCTGCCACGTTCGCACCCCCTTGCACGTCCACTTGTCTCGACTGTGCAAGCGGCAAGATGCACCGGTCTCCCTTTTCCACGTCTGAGTCCACTACAACGCACCCTCTTGACCTGGTCCATGCGGATGTCATGGGTCCCCTGTCCCACGACTTTCTTGGTGGCCTTGGCCACTATGTCCTGTGCTTGACTGATGACTTCTCTCGCTACCGTTGGGTTTTTGCCCTTCGCCACAAGAGCGATGTCACTGAGGTCCTGGAGTCGTGGCTTCCGCAGGCTGAACGTGATTGTGGGCGCCTCTTGCGTGTCTTTCGCAGCGACAGTGGGGGTGAATTCTTTGGTCCCACCTCTCGCTTTCTTGCGTCTCGTGGTGTCCGTCTTGAGTCCTCTGCTACCTACACACCCCAGCAGAATGGTGTCTCTGAACGTTGGAACCGCACCCTTGCCGACGGGGTCCGCTCTCTTCTCTCTGCCTCCGGGCAGTCCCCCCTTTTTGCCTTCGAGGCCATGTGCTATATGACCTGGGTCTGGAACCGTATCCCTCACGGCCCTCTCCCTCACATAATCAATCCCTTTGAGCGCTCGACTGGGCACCGTGCTGATCTCCGGCTTGCCCGTGTCTGGGGGTGTCTTGCCTCTGTGTGGGTCCCCTCGGACCAACGGGACGGCAAGATCTCTCCTCGTGGTCACCTCTGTCTCTTTCTGGGCATCTCTCCCTTCTCCAAAGCGTGGCGCTTTTGGGACCCCTCTCGATGCCGTGTCGTGGAATCACGTGACGCCCTCTTTTTTGAACATCTCTTTGAACGCGATTCTCCGCGCTTCGGTGGCTCCCTCTCTCCGCCCTCTCCGGGTGGGGGTGGTCCTCTGCCCTCTGGGCCCTCTGTTCTCCCGTCGGGGCTTCCCTCGTCACCCTCCTCTCCCGAGTCCATATCTGCCCTGCCGTCGCCTCCCTCTCAGTCCTGCTCTCCCACTGATTCCTCTGCTCCTCGCATGACCGCGCATTCCCCTCAGCTGTCCCCTGCTACGGTCTCCCCTGCATCATCTGTGTCTCCCCCTGTCGCTGTCACTCCTCCGCTCGTGCTCTCGTCACCATCTGAGCCGTGTGCTCCCGAGGCCATGCCCTCTCCGCCCCCGTCTGTCCAGCCGCATTCTTCCTCTCCTCCTCCCTCGTCGCGTGCACCGTCCATCCCACTGGTGTCACCCTACACTCCTGGCGGACGCCTCCGGGCGCTTCCTTCACAGTCTCATCCAGTGGTCTCTGGTGATCCTGGCCTTCGGGCCCACGGTCTTGTCTCCTCTGCTCTGTCCACTGCGGCCTCTGTCGTCCACCCCAGCACGGGCCTTGGGTACTCCCTTCTTGAGGAGGAGTTTCATTCCGCCCTGTCATCCTCTGTGGCTGGGTACGTTGCAACATGCTTTGCTACCGTTGGTCTCTCACCTCTAGCATCTGAGCCCCTGACGGTACAGGCAGCTCGCACGGCCCCCGACTCATCGTTGTGGGAGAAGGCCATGAAGGCTGAGCTTGATGCACTCGCTGAACACGGCGTGTATGAGCTCGTGGATCTACCACCTGGTCGCAACGCAGTCGCAGCTAAGTGGGTGTACTGCGGCAAACTTAACCCTGACAACACAATTGAACGATACAAAGCACGNCGCTGGTCTCTCACCTCTAGCGCCTGAGCCCCTGACTGTACAGGCAGCTCGCACGGCCCCCGACTCATCGTTGTGGGAGAAGGCCATGAAGGCTGAGCTTGATGCACTCGCTGAACACGGCGTGTATGAGCTCGTGGATCTACCACCTGGTCGCAAGGCAGTCGCAGCCAAGTGGGTGTACCACCGCAAACTTAACCCTGACAACACAATCGAACGATACAAAGCACGCCTCACCGCAAAGGGATTCTCCCAGATCCCGGGTGTCGACTTTGACGAGACGTTCGCCCCAGTTGGCAGGTACACCACGGCCAGAGCCCTCTTGGGCCTAGTCGCTCAGCACGACTGGGAACTTGAGCAGATGGATGTCAACAATGCCTTTCTCCAAGGCAGTCTGGATGAGGAGATCTACATGGTGCAGCGGCCCGGCTTCTCAGATGGAACGAACAGGGTATGGCGCTTGCGCAAGGCCCTCTACGGTCTGAAATAGTCACCACGATGTTGGAACCAAGAGATCACGGCGACACTTGAAAAGGGTGGCTACAAACGAAGCCATGTGGACCCTGCCCTGTTCCTCAGTGATCCCACTAAGCCACTTGTCGCCATCCTCGTTTACGTGGATGACCTCCTCATCGCCTCTCCTGATGCCGCCTCAGTCAGGGCGGTCAAGGCTCTTCTGCAGTCGACATACAGGATGAAAGATCTTGGACCGGCTCGGGTCTTCCTTGGCATGGAGCTGGAACGTGATCGCCAGCGACGTACCTTCCACGTCTATCAAGCTGCATACGTACGTAGTCTGGGGGAGCGCTTCTCCCCGCTCCTCACAGCCATCCCCACTGCATCCACTCCCATGACACCCGCCGGTCAGTCCTTACTGAAGTCTCGGGAGGTGTCCACGCTGGGGGAGACGGTCGACGTGACCGACTACCTCAGAGTCATTGGTTCATTGATGTACCTTGCCACTACCACCCGTGTTGATGTGGCGTTTGCTGTAAACTTCCTTTCCCAGTTCTCTCAGTGCCCCCGTGAGCGCCATCTTGAGGCTGCATTGCGGGTCGTGCGCTATGCCCTCTCCACCCCCCGCATCGGACTGTACTTTCGTGCACAGCCCTCAGTCGTGGTGGACGGCTTCACAGACAGTGACTGGGCGCATGACACCGATGCCCGCAGCCGAACAGGCTATATCTTTCTTGTCGGTGGCACTGCAGTCTCCTGGAAAAGTGGCAAGCAAGGGTGTGTTGCACGCAGCACCGCTGAGGCTGAGTATGTCGCACTTGGAGCAGGCACGTGTGAGGCTGTCTGGCTTTATCGCTTGCTGCAGCAACTGCGTTTGCCCATTCGTTGCATCACTCTGCGCTGCGACAACCAAAGCACAAAGGTCATTGCTGAGAACAGCGGCATGCATCATTCACGGACCAAGCACATCAATGTTGAGCACCATTTTGTTCGCGAGTGCATTGCTACAGGCATTGTCCAGGTGGCTTGGGTGGACACACGGTCTCAGAGAGCTGACTTCCTCACAAAAGCCCTCAGTCGTAATGTGTTCAAGAGTGCTGTCCATTCTGTTGGTCTCATCTGTCCACATGATCCAGGCTGATTGGTTGGCTGCTTGACTTTCAACATGCCGTTGTCACCTTTTGTGATCTCCCTTGTGTTGCTCTAGTATGTATGGGTTGATTGGTTGCGGTGCATGGGGGAGTGTTGAAGTTCGTTGGCCACTCACAACTCTGTGCCCTCTTGCCCATCACACACTGTGCATCTCATTGTACAGATTGAATGACATGGCTCAACCTGGGGAAGCAACAGACGTGACAGCTCTGGCAGAAGTCTTTGGTGTTCTCTTGCAGCTGCTGCAGCTTCACCCCGGGGCTCCTTCTGAGACACATCTTGCCATTGTCTGACTCCCTATGTTTCTTATGACTCTGTGATGCGGTAGATGCTAGGGCCCGTACACTCTAACTGCCGTGCCCTGCATCGTGTTGCTTGCCTTGAGTATTTCTGGGGGAGCTGCATTTCCCGGGTGCTGATCCTTAGGGGGCCACCGTGCCGGGTTCACCCGTGCATTGGTGAGTGGCCGCCGTGCGGTCAATAGCCAAGCGGTCGGGCTTGACCCCCAGGTGGCGGTGTACACTCGCTCGGGTGTGATGCCCGGAGTGAGGCACGCTCACCGGTTGACTTAGTTACGCTCGTTCCCCACTCATCTTGTCTTGGTTGTAACGAACTAAGTGAAGCAAGCTTTCCGCATCCATGGCGTGGCATGTCTCTTGCACGTTCCAGTTTGCTCTCACACGCGTGACCTAGGAGAGTTCCTAGTAACTTCAATTGGAGCTTATGAGACTTTTCGCGTCTCCCTAGCCTGATCCTTGCTCTTTCTTGCGCCTGCTTGCTTGCTAGTGCGCCAGGTGACTGGACAGTGTCGCCACATCAGCAGCAGCAAAGTTAGGAAGCTTCCTAGAAATTTCTCTCTTAACTCAATCGCTTTCCCTCCCACGGGAGTTCTGTTTGAGTTTTCTAACAACTCTTGAGCTCAATCCATGGTGTGTGTCTTACATTGTCATTACCTTCCCATCTTCCGTTCTCACATGTTCCCTGGCTAGCAACATCACAAGCACCAGTCAGGCCACCAAAAAGAAATGGTGAAGTGCCTCCATTCCCCTGGAAGGCCACATAACAGCAACTCTAATTATTCGGGATTATCAACCTTTCTATTGTAGTGCAATTGGTTCCCTGGCGAAAGAGGCCACCAGCTTTACCAGCACAGAACTGTGCGAGTGCATCGCGACACTTCGCACTATAGTAACACCTAGTCTTTGAAGAAACATCTCATTGAGCAGACTACACTGTCAAACATACAGACTTAAAAATTGACAGGTTAGAATCATTTTCGACCCTCGAGTGAGCTCCATCAGCGGAGGGTTCAGGTCTGCTTGGGTTCCTTATGAAGATTCCAAGCACAGTGTCCCCTCAAATGACTGTGGTGTTATGAGTAAATGTTCCCGTCTGAAGTCAAACCGTGTACAAATCAGCCTACCTACATGTACAATCTTCCTACTACTCGCCACTCAAATGTGCGTACGGACGTCCGTTCATACGTGCGAATGGGTGAGGGCCCACGACAGCCATGAAGTGCACAGCACCAACATGGGCTTGTGACTTCACTGCGCAATAAGCAACTACCAGGCACCTGCCCTTTGCCGCCACCCCAGCTTGCACCGATGCGGCAGCTGCAGCCAAAGCACAGGAGCGGGGTGGCACAAAGAGAACTTCGACACCCCACCAGATCACTGTTCGATTCATTCCGTCCACCAAAACCTCAGCCACCAAAAACCACAGCAGTGTGTTGCGTTGCGCGGTCAGAGGCTCTTGGCTGTGAGGCCCTTCTCCCGGAGGTAGTCGGCCCACGGCTTGGGTCTGCGCTCCGCCCCCTTGTACGGCACCGTGGGCGGCAGCTGCTTGCCCGCGCCGTACGTCAGCAGCGTCCCGCCGCTGCCCAGGAGCCGCGCCACCGCCACCGCGCCCGTGCCTGTCGCCGCGCTCAGCCCTGCCTTTGGCGCTGGTAGGTCTGACAGCAGCCGCCGCACAAACCTGCACACGGTGGCATGGCAACGGCATGGCATGGCAACGGCATGGCATGGTATGGCAGGGTGGAGTGTGACACCGTGCGGCATGGCACAGCAAGGCCTCAGCTTGGCATGCAGAGCGGTGTACAGGCATGCGTGTCAGTCAGAGACGGCGCTTCAGCAGTCTGGTGTGATGTGCGCACGGCACCCTGAGCGTTTGGTTTGCGCAATGGGTGAGAGCGAGTTGGCACAAACGACCGGAGTCAAGTGAAGGGGATGGAATACGTTGGCGACATCTGACGGCTGTGCTCCTTCTGACGGCTGTGCTCCATCTGACGGCTGTGCTCCTCCACGATGGTTGGGGGAGAGGAAGGGAGGGAGGGAGTGAGAAAAGAGAGAGGTTAAGGGGGATGGAAGGACAGGAGGTGGGGAGAGAGAGGCAGGGAGGCAGGGAGGGAGGGAGGGAGGGAAGGGAGGGAGGGAGAGGAGGAAATAGAGGATAAGAGGGGAGGAGGGACAAGGGGAAGAAAGGGAGGGAGGGAGTGAGAAAAGAGAGAGGTTAAGGGGGATGGAAGGACAGGAGGTGGGGAGAGAGAGGCAGGGAGGCAGGGAGGGAGGGAGGGAGGGAAGGGAGGGAGGGAGAGGAGGAAATAGAGGATAAGAGGGGAGGAGGGACAAGGGGAAGAAAGGGAGGGAGGGAGAAGGCAAGGGAGGGTAGGATGGAGCAGCGAGGTGGGAAGGGAGTTGCGGGTGGGGGAAGCACATGAAGGATGGAGCGACAGAGAAGGGGAGGGAAAAGAAACGGTATGGAGGGAGAAACGGAGGGAGGGAAGGACAAGGGAAGGGCAGAAAGGAGGGAGAGGGACGAAAAGAGGGAGAGAAAGCAATGGAAGGAGGGAACGAGGGAGAAAGAGAGGGAGGGGGAGGGAGGAGGGTGGGAAGGAGTGCGGGAGGAAGGGAGGGAGGGAGAGAGCAAGTGGGGAGGGAGTGAGGGAGAGAGGGAGGAAGGGAGAGAGTGAGGGGGGAAGGGAGGGAGGGAGGAGAGGAGAAAGAAGAGGAAGGTACGGAAGGTGAAGGACAGGAGGACAAAGGCAGGGGCGGAGGGGGACAGAAGGAAGGAGCCAAGGAAAGAGGGAGGGAGGAAAAGGTAAGGGCGAAGATAGGGGAGGAAGACAACTGGGACAGGGAAGAAAGGGAGAGAGGGAGGGAGGGTGGAGGGCGGTAAGGAGAGAGGGGAAGAGGGAGGGGCGGAACAATGGAGGATGAGAGAGTGCAGAGAGGCATGGAGTGAGGGAAGGGGAAAGGGAAGGAGGTAGGGAGAGAGGGCGGGAGGGAGGAAGGTAGCAAGGGAGAGAGAGGGAGTGAGGGAATCCCAGGTAAGGAATGGGGGATGAAGGAAGGGAGGGATGGAAGTGGGGCAGCACACGTGCACATGCGCGGCCGCGCACCCGCGCAACCGCGCGCCCACGCGCCCGTGCGCACGCGCGCACGCGCACACACGTGCATGCACGATCACATGCACGCACAGACGCACACACACACACCACACTCGCACAAACGCGCACACGCGCACATGCGCACACGCACACGCGCGCGAGC
>SZWC01009133.1:35735-54996 GCA_023375785.1 Penium margaritaceum
TGTTCCGGTGCCACGAGGAGACCTTCCTTGCATGATACGGACGCGTCCGCCTCGTCGCGCTAGTCGTTCTGGTTCAAACGGCGCGTCGTTCGGACGCCTGTGCAGAAAGTTACGGCCGGGCGAGTGTTTTCCACCTCGGCGGGCCACTCTGGCATTTCGCGCAGATTTGTGCAAGGTGTGCCTAGGATGCAGCCAAACGCGCCCCTGGATGCGCTGACTGCGCACCAGGCCGCCCCAGCTATTTAGGTGATTTTGGCTCATTGTTGTAACTACCTCTGCAACTACTTTCAGATTCCAGCACTTGGTTCACTCTTTCTGTGTTCCAACCCTACCCACTACATGCCCTGCCTTGTGACTCGCGCGTCAGCTGGCCAGGCCAGTGCCTCGTCACTGAACAGTGACTAGGCTAACAAGCTAGGTGGCGTGGGAAGCTTTTAGGAATCTTGGCACCCGGCGCTTAAAAAATAGAACTCCCCCGCCCGGCGGTTTAAAAAAAAAAGTAGACTGCCCGCTCGCTTCACCATGCTCGATCAGCGGCATGGGCCGCTGATAGAGCGAAGCGAGGTGGGGCATGTCAACCCCCCTCGCTCGATCACGATTCTCGCTCCCACGCGAGAATCGCGATCCAGCGATGATGTCTTGTTTTTTTTTTGGTTCGACACGAAAACCCCCTGGTTTGATTTAGGGTTTTCTATGTTTTGTGCGGGCTCCGCCCGCGCAAAACATAAAATCCTACATCAAACCAGGGGGTTTTCGTGTCGAACAAAAAAAAAACAAGACATCATCGCTCGATCGCGATCGAGCGAAAACGTTAATTTCGAAAACGAGCGAAAATGCTCGTTCTGTGAATTTTTTTAATCACGCAAACCTTCCACTTTTTGCAAGCAAACCCTAGTCAAACCCTACCCCAAATTACATTCGGGGTTTTAGGGTTTTTGTTTTGTGCGGGCTCCTGCTGGGCCCCGCGGTAGCGGGGCCCAGCAGGTTCCCTTTCAACGCATGGGGAGTCTCGGACCCCCCATGCGAACCACGCGCAACCCCCCCCCCCCCGAACATTCACAAACCCCTCAAAAAGGGGTTTGTGAATGTTAGAAAAAATTGATGATGTCAGCATGTCGAGGCTGCATTGCATGCAGCGTCGACATGCTTTTTTTCATCGGTGTTCGTGGGCAGGGGAGTGTTATTTTCCGAACGCCGGGTAGGGGAGTCTTATTCTTCCGAACGCCGGGTAAGGTGGTCTTATTCTTCCGAACGCCGGATAGGGCATACACACATTCGAATTTTTTGGGTAATCCCTACATGTACCCTTTACGAAACCCTCAAAGAAAAGACCAGCGGTCTCCTCTGCATTCACATCAATGGTTGTAGAAATGAAGTGCGTCTTCTTTGTTAGAAGATCCACAACCACTAGTATTACATCGTGGCCACGGGCTATGTCCGGAAGACTAGTAATGAAGTTTGTGCTGATGCACTCCCATGGAGTCACAGGAATGGGAAGCTGTTGGAGGAGCCCAGGGGTATTTTTGTTATTAGCCTTATTCCAAAGACATGGGTCGCATGTCATGCAATGCTTACGGATCGGCATTCCATCCTGGCCACCAGTAGTGGTCAAAGAGTGCCTATCCGGTCTTTCGAGGTCCCACATGACCTGCAACACATGACAGGTCGTGGAACTGGAAGATAATCTTTGCTCGAAGTTGTCCCGAGTCATGCACAATAACTTGTTCTTTGTGACAAAAGATCCCTGCGGCCTCCAGCAATCCGTACTTGTCCAGATCTTGAGTGTCTTGAAACCAAGAATCCACATACTATTCCATCCGGATTTTGTTTACAAAACCATTGTAGTGGATAACCTCTGGAGGTGGTTACCGCAGAGGTGCAAGGGGCTCTGGTGTTTGTACTGTTGCTGTCACAATAGCCATAAAACACCGACCGACCTCGGTTGTTGTTCCCTACTTTCCAAAGTGGATCAGCCATGTTGATTTTTCCTAGCCGATATTCCCATGTGAACGAGAATTGGCTCAAGTGTTCGCTCCAACGCGCCGGTAGCCTGGATAGGTTCGGCTGCATTTTAAAAAACACGAATGGATTGTAGTCGGTCGCGACCGTTACACCCCCTTTAACGTCCTCGAGGTAGGAACACCACATCTTGAAAGAGTGTACCACAGCAAGATGCTCTGGATCTCTAGTTGCGTATGAGAGCCAGAAGCTCTGGCTCTCATACGCAACCGGGTTATCATTCTATATGATGATTGCTCCAAGTCCTACTACCGACGCATCACATCGCACCTCCCACAATTGTGATGGGACCGGAAGAGCTACGACAGACACTGTGGAAAGAAGCTCTTTGACTTTGAGAAAATCCATCTCGCATTCAGAATTCCAATCTCAATGCACATCTTTTTGAGTGAGCCTGGTTAGCGGCACTACCATGGTCGAATACCCTTGCATAAGCTGTCAAAATAGTTTGCAAGGCCAAGAAAAAACTCGATCTGTCCAACATTTTTTGGGCATGGCAATTCCATCACAGCTTGGACCTTTCGTGGGTTGACACAAATACCTTCCTTGCAGACTATGTGTGCAACGTATTTGAGCTTATCTTGTACAAACTTGCGCTTGCTCACTTTTGCATAGAACTTTTGTTCCCGAAGGACCGCTAGGACCTCACGCAAATGTTCTTTGTGCTCTTCCATGGATTTTGAGAGAACCAGGACATCGTCTAGGTAAATCAAGACAAACTGGTCGAAATGCTTGGTGAAATTTTGGTTCATTTCTACTCGGAATGTTGCTTGGACGTGTGTTAGCCTGAAACATAAAAATCAGAACTTATAGTGTCCCATGTGCATTCGAAACACGATTTTGGAGACATGATCTTCCATAATGCGAATTTGATGGTACCCTTTAGACAAAGCCAAAGACGAAAAGACTTTTTCCCCTTGAAATTGGTCAAACAGGTCCTTGATCCACGGTAAGGGGAATCATTTTTTTACCACCAGCTTGTTTAGTGCCCGGTAGTCCATGTACATGCGTAAACCACCGTCCTTTTTGTTCACAAGAAGGATTGGTGCATTTTATAAGAAGCTACTTGGCTCGATCTACCCCTTTGCAAGGTACTCTTTGATTTGACATGTAGCCTCTCGCCTCTCTGCCAGAATGAGGTGGTATATGGGTCTGAACAGAGGAGTCGCCTCTGATAGCATTGGAATCGTGTTGTTCATGTGTCGTTCTGGTGGAAGCGTCTTGTAATACATCAAAGAACTCCATCAATAGAGAATTCATCTCTTGTGGCATGTCTTCCTTTATGTCATTCTCCACTTCCTGCAGCTGAGCCAAGAAGTATCAACAACCCTCTGGAATACGTCTCTTGACCTGTATCGTAGACAAGCTTGCATGGACCTTAAGTCGGGTCGGTAACAATTCCATCCTTGGAATCATCACAAAGCGACGATGTCCCTTTTGGAGGATAAAGCGCTTTGATTCAAAGTACATTAGAGCCTTGTTTTTATGGAGTCAGGGATCACCTAGCACCATGTTAAACGGGTCAAGAAGGTTGAGTACCCACAATGTGACACTCTGTGTACCCTTGAATACAAATTTTCACTTTATTGGTACCGATCACGGGTAATATACGGTTGTTTCCAACAAAAACCATGCCATTCAATGGCTCATACTTTAGGACAAGGCTAACAAAGGAGTCATCTACTCCAGTGTCATTCAGTACATTCACGAGAGCACCAGCTAGGTATCCTTTGAACTGCATCATCATGTTACCTCCACTCTTCCGAGTGAATAGGCTCAACGACAGCAAGCCGAGTTTGTGATAAGCACGAAATATATATGGAGGGCACTGCAATTCCCATGATTCACCCACTCATCTCCACATCTTGTAGGAATGTGTAAAGTCGGCTAGCACTTTCCAGACCTAAAATTTGACTGGGTCAAAATCGTCGACCAAAGGCACTGCGAACATGATTGAACTCACCACTTTGAGGATGTTTGCTTCAATCACTACATCACACAACTCTTGCACAGTGGTTGGTGTTGCCACCATTATACATGTTTAATCACACAACTCATCCGAAGATGCAAGATTTTGTGGGCAATGACGGCCAGCAAGTGTAGAATAAGGTTCAAGAAGAGGGGAGAAAACAACAGAGAAGTTTGAACTAGTCAAAAACTCAAATTGTTTAACATCTTTGTATGATAACACGAACCCACACTCGTGATCCAGATTTACCCGTGAGTGGTCCCCACTAACGTCATTCAGGGGTGGGGAAAACTCGCACCACAGCTTTGCCTGTTTCCATGGCTGGGTCCATTGCCACGACCACGACTCTGTCAACGGCCTCCTATTACACCATCCCCACAAGGTGCTCCTGCTGCAGCTAACATTGCAGCCTCTTTTCCACCACCAGCAACCTCAAGGTACTGAGTCCTAAATCGGCCAGGCTGTATACAGTTGTTGTAGAGTCCATCGTGGAAGGCTGTGTTACGACGCTCATGCGCTGCCTGCAACTCGTCATTGTCGCAGCTGCGCTTGTGGTTAAGGGTCTTGTGCTCGCCAGTATTCTTGTCTGGAGGGTTTGCAGGCTGCTTGTCCTTGGCCCGGCCTCTCCACCCGAATTCCACTCTATCCCCCAAAGCGTCCATGCGCATGTCGTGGCCTTGTTGTGCACGCACGTTTGGCCGTGCATCCGAGTAGTGCTTTTGGTTTGCCGAATACATTTCACTCATGTAGTCCCACAATGTCCTCCAGGTTGTCCAAGCCTGGCCAGTTGCCATTGTGGTGGCCTTGTCCTTCAGCTTCTCGCAAGCAAGACCCTCACACAAGTACTCAAGTAGCTGGAACTCTGATTACTTGAAACTCTGTGTCTCATCGCCTTCGGTGAAATTTAGGACTTCCTCCACGAGTGCGGTGAACTTGCTCAAGTAAGCCTCATACGAGTGACCTAGCGGCTGAAAGTCCTTGATCTTGTGGAAGGCACACTTCGCCTCCTCACGTTGGATGCACTTCTTGTACATGATGGCACAAAATACCTCCCACGGCATGGGCTGCCACTCGAGGTATGGCTGCTGCACACCCCACTCCTTGACTACATGCTTGAATTGCTTGTCTTCAAGCCGTGTCGTGGCAAGGTCGCTCTAATAACTGAGTGGAGCCTTGTGGACACGTAGAACATGCTCCATGTGATTGAACCAATCGATCAGCTTCACGCCTTTCTAGAAGATCTCTACACTATGGAGGAAGGGCGTGTTCATGGCCGGCCCCGAGGTCGTCGAGGTAGGCAAGTCCTCGCTTCCACTAGCGATTGCATCAACACCTGTAGCCTGGTATGATCACTGCTGCATCTGCAGCTGGGTCACGCTCTGCAATGCCTTTTCGTGGTCATCACATCGTGTTGTTACTTGAGCGGCTAGGCGCTACAACTGACAATCACCATCGAGGTCCATGATGCTCTGTCCGACGTGGGCCAACAGGTTGATGAACGGAAAGTTTAGCTCTGATGTTGTCAGAGAGTCGCTGATAGCCTCAAGGGCTTCGCGCTGTCCGTGTACCTTTTCCTTCTACAGGAGGGTACGGTTCGCATATACACCTCCGAGGAGTCCCACCTCCGGGAGAAGGCTGCCGTCTGTGACAATGCTTGCTTAGGAGTTGGTTTGTCCCATCGCAGCTCTATCGTAGGAATGGGAGGTCCGTCTCCACTGCTCCGGGTGGTGCTGCACTCCCCACCGTCGGTGGTGATCTTGAATCGGCCCGACGCCTCCACAGCCAACTTGACAAGCCCCCGGCGGTATTTGCAAACTACCTTTACGGCGAAGTCGTCTGCCTCGTTCTTGCGGGAACTTCTCGCATGACTGCTTTTGACGCCTTTGCTGCTCTCGGCAGCCTTGCTGCTATCGATAACTTCAGGTGATCCGGCAAGCATCTTGCCCTTCTCGAGTGATCGGCTCGAGCTTGCCGCACGACGATGGGAATGACCGTGATCCTCTTCACCTTCGCCATTTTCGGCGTCGTGCTCTTTGTCGGGGTCCATGTCCGGGTTGTCCTCCTCCAACGCTTTGTCCGTCACAAGGAGGTCGCCCACATGCACGTTGACATGCTCATCGAGCACTCTTCTAGCTTTTGCACGCTTCTCAGCGTTACCGAGGTTGGCACCTTTAGCCTTTGGCGGTACGGTTGCCTTTGGTTTGGCAACCATGCTCACGACGGCGGCTCCCAAGACTTGGAGTCCGTCGAGGGTGTGTGGTGAGGCCGTCACCACCTTGCCCTTGGTGGTCTTGGACGGTCCGGCACTTGCCCTTCTGTCACCCGTGCAAATAGCATGTAAATAATGTTGTGAGGGTCACCCCACAATGTCGAGTAGGTGTCGCCTCCCGAATTCACCTTGTTCTCACAATCGGTGAGCCAATTATACAATTTATTTTTATGCCACCATGGTCAGCACAATCACGTGGTAGAAAAGTACTAATTTCCTATGACGCCACGGTCGGTACAATCATGTGGATTCTCGGCAAAACCCTATGTCGTGACTCATGGCACTAGGCAAGCTAAATATCCTAGAAAAGAAAGCAAGGACAAGATCAAGAAGCTACAAGAATTTAAGCACCGTTCAAATGGTGAGGAGGAGGGGGGGTCAACTCTAACTAACATTTTGCACCCCCACACACTCCCTCCTCACTCATCTTGTCTTCTTCTTTGCCTTCTTGTCTTCTGGTATTCATTGGCCTCTTCATGCGTTCTTTTGGTGTGCCTTTCGCCTCCTTGGAGGCATCCTCCTTGTGCTCCCTGGCAATGTGGCAGCCTCTAAAAATTCTCGAAGTGGCGCCTTCCTCTTTTTTCTTTTTCTCTCAGACTGTGAGATTCCCTGATATTAGGAAAGGGCACTGCCCTAAATTCTTTGTTGATGAGGAGGAGAGGGGGCCTTGAGAAGAGGTTTGGTGGTTTGGAGGTCGGCTCTCCCCACCCCGTCAAAGAAAAATCCACCTAGCCCTCTGGCGCGCGGGAGAAGCTTAGAGAAGCTGATAAAAAAATAGAGTTCTTTAATAGCTTTCCAACGCAATTTATGGCACTGAAAGTGGTCAAGTTTTAAGCCCGTACCCCTCTCTGGAGTTTCTGCTCCTGCTATAGCTGATCACACCATTTTATATCCTCTGTAGCCACCGGAACTGTCGCACACTTGGTTGCAAGGGTCTTCCTGCTCTGAAAACCACAATAGTGGCTATGTCTCCAGCTCCTACACTTAGGTCATCATCGGAGTTCGCAGAATGGCCTCTAGAGCTTGCTCGAGGGGTTCTCCCCTCTGCGTCACTCTTGGGGGCAATCATCATCAACGAACCGTGCAGGGAGACTTGAATATTTCAAGTCTCCGGAGGCCCATTTCTGTTTTTACCTCTCCCCCTTGTTGTGGGTCCGAAAAGAGGGGGTACTACCTTGAACTCGTGAGTTTGCATGAGTTTTTCAGTTTTGAAAGTTAAAGTTCGACCTAAACAAAATCAAGATTCATTTTTTGCGTGTCGGAGCGAAATCATCGCGTGCGAGGCACGATCGGCAATTGCGCGCCGACTTCTCTCGTGCGTACCTCGCTCTCGCTCCCGCTCTCACTCTCGCTCTATCCCTCGTCCTTGCTCGCTCTTGCTGGCAAGGAGGGAAAGCGCGGGTGAGGGCACGAGGCCACAAGCCTCTCCCTTGAGGCCCTCGTGACCTCTCAGCCGCCGATCGAGCCACCAGCTTGATCGGCGGCTGGTCGCTTGCCGGTGGGTGGCCGGCCGGTCATCGGACCGGCCGCCGGCCACCCAGCCGGCCGGCCGCCAGCCGGCCGGCGGCCAGCGTGTGGCTGGCCATGGGCCAGCCCTTGCATTAGGGAGGGGTTGTTGCGAACCACCCCCTCACTAATGCGAGGTGGGAGGGCCAAACTGGCCCTCCCGCTACACTTACGTATACGTCCCTAAGCTTTGCACATTGGCACTTCTGTCCTCTATGTTATGTGCTCAACGGTTTTCACAATTTTCATTGATTTACACTTACTGCTACTCAGAAATTATCCAACTGTCCCAAATCCTCTAATCATCTTCTACTCCACATCTCCTACTAGTTAACCATCCAAATTCCGCTCGTCATAACACTTCGTATGTCAGTGAAGCGGCGCAAAAAGGGAAGTTGACAACAATGCAACGCATAATAGTGGAAATTGATGACCAAATTGATGATTATTTTAGCCAGCATCGACCTACATCGTACAATGCACCAGGACGTCATGGCTAAAAGGGGGAAAGGATGTGTGTGACTTACACGATTCCTTAAACTCATCGAGTTGGCATATCTTTTCTTACAATCATGGCCCACCATGTGCCTGCCAATGGATTTTTATTCTGTTCAGCCAAGGGCATGTTGGCCACCTATATTGACCTCTGATGTTCCATTATAGAAGATTCTGACAGGTTCAACAACTTTTCAAAAGTTTCGACATAACTAAAACAGAATGTATTGATGTTTTGATACTTTTTTATTGGCTTCTTAAAGGTGCTAGATTTACAAAATACACACCCCGATATCCTCAAACCCCCCAACTTCTTGGCAATGTTTCAAGAAGCAGCCTCACACAACGGGACATCACATGCATCACTTCACTCGAGCGTCCAAGACCCCAAGTATGCCTCATTCTTGTTTCTGCTATTTTGCACATGCACTTATATTGCACATGCACTTGACAGCGCTAACACTTGTCATCAATGTACACTTAGTTCTACTTGCAAATTATCGAAGTACCTTAGCTCATCAGATCATGGTAGTGCTCACCCTTTCGCTGTGCGTATCCCTTTGCCACCAGCCGTGCCTTGTATTTATCAACCACAAAATCCTATGTGAACTTGGTCTTAAAGAACCATTTTGAGCCGATGACCTTGGCATCTTTTGGCCTGTCAAACGGCTCCCACGTGTCATTTTCCACGATAGACGCCAGCTCCAATTTGATGGATGCGTCCCATTGATCCCCTTCAGGTCGTGCAAGCGCCTCTTGCACGGCAGTCGGCTCCGTTGATGCAGCCAGCATGCACCGTGTCATGCCGATCCATCAACCGGTGCTTGTGTCGAAGAGCTTCCCTACTTTTCACTGCCTCCCGCTGCGGCGCGGTAGTTTTGGTGGCGCATCGTCGCTCTGCTATGATCCCTCCGACTCAGCACGCTCCGGTGAATCATCGACCAGGCGGCTCCCCGAGGATCTCTCTCGCTCCGGCAAAACATTGTCAGAACGACTGGCGCGTCCGGTGGATTTTCTACCGATGCACACTCTGCTGGGAATGTGAGTCTTGGCACCCTAAGTGCCTCATCCGCCGGATCCTTCCGGTGGATCTCCTCATCATCTTGATCATCATCGGAGTCCTCTGCATCGGCTGCTACCACTGGTGCACCGTCGTGCTCTGATTCCGCATCCTCAACTTTGCCGTCCACTGGCTCCTTCTCGGTGTCAAGGAGTTGGAACCACTCCCCCTTCTTTGGAGAGTCCACCACACCCACGTCTTTGTTGCTGATGTAGCTCTACTACTTGTCAAAATCGATGTCTTGCCTGCGGATTACCTCCTCCTTGTGCATGTCGTAGAGCTTGTATGCCTTATGCATGCTCTCATAGCCAAGGAAGGGATACGACTTTGCCCGCGGCTCCAGCTTGTTGTCGCGCCTTTGTGCAGCTTGCAACATCGCATGCTCCTTGCACCCAAACCATTTCAGGTGTGCCACACTTGGCTTGCGCCCGCTCCAAACCTCCTACAGTGTCTTCTAGCTGCTCTTCCCCTTCAGCACCGCTGTAGGGGTGAGGTTGATGGTGTAGCTCGCCGTATGCACAGCTTCCGCCCAGAAGCTTCGCGGAAATTCCGCATCCACCAACATGGTCCGTACCATGTTTAGCAGCATCTGGTTTGCCCGCTCCACCACACCATTCAATTGAGGTGAATACAGCGTAGTTTGTTCCCATTTTATGCCCTGCTGCTTCATCCACCCGCTACAGTCCACGTACTCTATGTCGTTATCGGTACGTAACACTCTGACCTTCTGGTCAGTCTGCCTATCCACCACAGCGACGTACTCCTTTAGCCAGTTCAGGACCTCGCCTTTCCGCTTCATTAAGTACATGTAGATTTTTCTGTTGTAGTCATCAATAAAGGTGACAAAGTAATGGACGCCGCTCTTTGACGCTGTCTTGAATGGTCCACACAAGTTGCTGTGTATGACTTCCAGAAGGTCTGAGGCGTGATTCACGTTCTCGTTGAACGGTTTGCGCCGCTCCTTGCCCAACATGCAAGGCTCGCACTTTTTTTGCTTCGCTACATCTGTCGCCTCTTCCGCACCGTCGATGACGAGGCCGCATACCAGCTCGCACTTCACCATCTCCTTCACAAATGCGGGTGAAGAATGCCCCAGTCGTCAATGCTAGAGCTTTAGATCAGCTCCCCCTCCTTTGGCCAGGTTGACAGTGCGTTCCTGCAAGTCTGCTGAATCTGTCGCTGCGGGGATCACCTTGGTCTCCCCGATGTAGAGGCCTCCCTCGGACTTAGCCTCCAGCACGGGCTCGCCGCCACCGTCCTTTCACACGACTGCCCCCTTTCTCTTGAAGAGCACCTCGTACCCCTTGTCAGTCAGGCGACAAACACTTAGAATGTTAGCCAAGCCGGGTACGTACTATACGTCCTTGATGACGCGCTGCACTCGCTTCCCACCAACCACCACCTCCACGTCCACGTCTCCTTGGCCAGCCACCGGCTCGACCTTGTCGTTCACGACCACCATGGATTTGCTAGACTTGGTGTAGTTGATTGACCCGACCTTCTCGACCTGGGTATGTTCCTCCGCTCCGGAGTCTAGGCATCGCCGGTTGGCCTTCTTGAGGTAATGGTTTTGAGTACTGTTGAGGAGCACCTTCTTGCCTTTGGTGCCCTTGCCACCAGCTTTTGCCTCTTCGGTGTACTCACGGGCCCAGTGGTCCTCCTTGCCACAGTTACAGCATGCCCCCTTCTTGGTGCCGCCATGTCCGCCACCTCCCTTGGCCACGCTTCCGCCACCACGTGTTTTGGTGAAGAGGGCCAACAAGGAGGATGATGACTCCCCGTAGCTCGGTCGCTGTGTCTCGTTGCGGATGTGCTCTGCGACTGCGTCATAGGTGAGCGTGTCCTCTGCCCATCCTCCCAAGACGGCAATGAGAGGGTTCCAACTGTCAGGAAGGGTCATGAGGAGAGCCATCGCCTACAGCTGTATGTCGATCTTCCACCCCATGTCATTGCACTCGGAGGCGAGCGAATCGATCTGCTGCACGGCGGTGATGACATCATCTCCCTCCTTGATTCTCACTGTCAAGAGTTGATTCATTCCAAAGATTTTTTTCGCTAGCGACATGGATTGATGGATGGCGCAGAGTGTGTGCCAAGCTTCTACTGCCAGGTTGCATCCCTGGAAGTAACCCCATTGCGACTCGGCTGTCCCGGAAACCAGCACCATGAGCACCTCTGTGTTCTTCCTTGCGAAGGCCTCCTTTTGTGCTTCTGTTGCCATTGCTTCGTAGAGGACTTCTGTTCCCTTATGACTTCCAGCAGCCCCTTATGTGCGAGGTGCAGCTCAAAGTGCCACCTCCATAGCCTGTTGTAAGGGCCAGCAGCATACTTCTGGATGGGGTGCGTCTCCTTCTGTGCCACTTGCGCAATCTTCAACTCTAGGACCTCAAAGCTCGACGGCGATGTCATCCCCGACGACAATCCCGTCCCCCGTGAAAGTCGTGAGCGATTTGTTGACCGGTAAGGGCTGTGGGCCCATAACCCTTTGTCAGAAACTGGGGTATAGTTCTAACGTGGCCTGACTGGTCTTCTGTGTTCATGGCTTCTTTTGTGTAAGGTTCCGAGTCTAAGCGTGAGCATTCTGGTCACCTCACGCTATGTTTCTGGGAGTGGAAGACAGTTTTGAGACAGTCACTTTTGCAAAGGGAACGATGCTCTTTTGCATTAGTTTTTCAACATGGACAAAATCTGAACATTTGTAGGGCTAGTCATGAGCTCTCCAATGCACCAAACTGTGTGCAATTCAGATCACCGTAGCTCCCACTATGTCAGCCAAAGTGCAACACCCCAAACCAGCCGCTTAGTCGGCGGCGCGCACCAAGTCGCCCGCCGAGGCACCCTCACACATCAAGGACCCATCAAAATGCCATTCCGGAGGCGCAGATTTCCCTATGCATACTGGCGGTTCCCCTCGCGCCTTTGGGGTCTAGTTTGATGAGTTCATCATCATGTTTGGTGATGGGGATGGATGTGGTTCGAAATCTGTTCGCGGACCTGGAGTCGGAATTTCGACTGTCCCCGAGTAACAAATAGTATTACTGAGTTTTGGACTTTGAGCCAGGATTTTGGTTGTCCCTCAGCAACAAAACTGCACTACTGAAATCCGGCGAATCATCCACCGGACGCCTCCACAGTCCTTCCGGAGCAAAATCCCCAGATGGCATTTTGTTACTCGTTACAGTCAATTGTTCATCAACAGTCAAACCGCGGCCAGCTCCCAGAGCCGCCATACACATCCCAAATTTGGAAGCCCATATCTCCCTTGTTACTTGTTTGATTCCGGTAAAACAACTTCCACCGGATTCAGCGCCTCGTCAAATCTCAGGGAAAATCCTTCATTTTAGGATCCGAGCAATCCTCGAGTTGCCAGATCCAACGACGAGGAATTTCCTCTCTCTGGCGGCTCGTCGGTGCCTCCCGACACCGTACTTGGACATGCAGAGGGGAAAATCTTCAACAAAAACGCATTGTATGATAGCTGCTCAAAGAAACGAGCATGAGACAACTCAACGATGCGATGCGCAACCGGACCCTAGAACAGATGTGCTCCGGAGCACGGAACAACACCAATAGTGACACAAAGGCGGCCAGGCGGATCAAGCTTGCTGAACCGAGACGGGGGGGCGAGACAGACTTTGGCCATGGTACTCCACACCATAGCTTGGCTGAGGTCCACACGTTGACCAAGGAATAGCTCAAATGGCATGGTGTTGGGGGCAAGAGGCCCGTGCGGAATCAGGTTCACACCCAAGTGAGGTAGCGTGCAGTCTCGGACCAAAAACTCCGCCCCCGGTCAAGGAAGCCGGCCTCAGCCATCATGGTACAAACTCCCTCAATAAGAATGTAATTCTAGCATTCTGCCACCCCATTCTGATGAGGAGAATAGGGGGCGGAGAGCTCATGGAGAACTCCCTCATGATTGAACAAGGCTGCATGTCATTGCAGAACTCACCGCCTCGATGGGAACGAAAGTGGAGGAGCTGGTGATGACTCTCGCGCTGGGCAGAAGCATACCAGGATTTGGATGGTCGTTGCAACATCAACCTTTGCTTGGAGAAAGAAAACTCATGTGAAGCATGAGTAGTCGTCAATCAGGCTAAGGAAGTGTGTGGCATGCTCAACAAGAGACTCATCTTGGAGAGGATTGATGATATCAGTATGAACCAGTTCGAGCGGTACAGTGGCACGAGAGGGGGAGGATGGAAACGGGATGCAATCCATGTTACCGACTACAGAGAAGGTGCAGTCAGTAGTGTAGGAGGCATGGAACAAAGGGTCGGATAACCCATCAACTGGGAGGGAACAAAGGAGAGAAGTAGTAACGGAAGTCGGGTGATGACAAAGGCACCGATGAAGGATATGCGAGTGGGCAGAGTGAGAGAGGGCAACAAGTGCGACAGCATCGGCCGCGTGGACAGATAGAGAGTGAGGGCCAAGAATGTGATAGAGGCCCTCATTGAGCGGGTAACGACCGCAAAGGACGACATGCCCACTGGCCCGATCATTGATTGTGACGAGACCGAGCGCATAAGTGGTAGTGAAGTCACAAGTATCAAGTGCGGGGATAGAAAGTAGAGAGAAGTCGAGGGTAGGGACATAGAGAACAGAGAAAAAGGACAAATCACCCACAGGGGATGTCAAACAGATAGTACCAACACCATGAACTGGTAAAGGTACTCCATTGCCAGTGAAGACTGCTGTGATAATAGAGACAGGATTGCACGACGTGAAGAGCTCACGAACAGGGCACATGTGGTCAGTGATAGCCCCATCAACGACCCAAGACGGAGAGAGGAAATGCTCAGTGCCAGAGAGAAGGCAGTAGGCATTCTTGTGAGGAGAAACGCTCTTGAACAAAGGGGGCAATGACAAGAGAGCAGGAGACAGCGGATAAGAGGTAGGGGTGGTAAGACAATCAAACAAGGGTGACATACCAGCTGGCGGAGGACTGCCGAGGACAACCTCTCCAAGAACACGGCAAATGAGGGAAAAAATGGCATCCTCCGTGAGAGGAGGAGCAGTAGCGGCAAGAGCTGCAGGGCCGCCAGGTGGGGCGACGAGAGCGGGTCCGAGAGGTTCAAGGAGAGGCGGGACAGGAGTGACAAGGAGGGCACGACCATGGAGAAATGTACGCTGGAGGGCAATCAACTTGCGAAGGTCGGGGACTAGAGGAAGGGTAAACGCGGGATGACCCAAAGTGTCATAGTTCCAACAGATAGGCAGACGATCGCCTCCCCTGCTAGCGGGGGCTCGAACAGGGAGAGCATAAGCGACTGGGGGCAGGAGGATGCTATGGAGGGCATCAGGGAGAATGGGCTCAGCAAGAGCGGCAGCCGGTTGGGAAGCATTCTGGAACGCTCAAAGGCCATCGAGAAGAGCAGGCAAGACGGCTCCAGGCGTCTGGTAGTCATACTGAAGGGTCAGGGCAAGAGGACAGGAGGTAAGAGCGCCAGAGAAAGTAGGACCGAGATCGGCAATGACGGAAGTCACCCGCGGTGAGAATCTTGCTCTGAAGAAGCTCTGCGAGACCGACATAGGCCCTAAGAGACTCGTATGGACGACGGCGGAGGGCACGAAGGTCAGCCAGAAGGGAGACGGAAGAGCAAAGAGAGTCAGGTGAGTAAAGCACAAGGAGGGAGGCCCAAGCCTCGCGAGGACAAGAAAGAAGAGCGGGAGTGGGGACAAAGTGATCAAGCTAGCGAAGAGCGACGTTGGGAGCGGCAGAGTATAGTAGGTGAAAAGCAAGGGGCGTATAGTCCAGGTGCGTGAGAGGAAGGGTTGGAGCGGGATTGTAGTGCTTCCAAAGACCATGCATGTGCATCCAGGAGACAAAGCCAGCGGACCAATCGCTTAAAGGTGTGCCAAAAACGTGGCTATGGGCAAAGGTGAGGGGCATCTGTAAAGGACGGACGAAGACCGAGGCTGACAAGTTAAGCGACCGCAAGTATCATGGCATCGAGACGAGCCTCAGTGCGGGTGAGGATAGCGTGAGGGTCACCAGGCAAAGGACCAACAGTAGGAAGAGTCCTACCAATAGGAATAGCGCCACCGTTGACGCCACCACCGACTACGGCAGCGGCACCCCTAGCGGTTGCAACACCTCCGGCAGCAGCAACACCACGAGCGGCAGCGACACCAACCTCAGTACCACCTCCAGCTGCAGTAGTACCACCGGTGACAGCAGCACCACCAGCAAGACCAATAGGGAAGGGGCCACCAACAACGCCAGCAACAACAACACCACCAGAACCACTCACAGCATTGACAGCACCAACAGTACCAGCAGGAACAGGAGGGACACCACCACCAAGAGTGAAGGCGCCACCAGGAGCGACTGCGCCGCCAACCCCTGTAGCATTGAAGGTGATGCGACGAGGAGGGGATGAGCTGTAAGACCATCAAGGGGAACTAGGACGAGGGAGAGGTCGAAAATTGGATGGGCAGCAAGGGTATCAATGATGGAATTCAAGAGGAGAGCATAGGGATCACGAGGAGGAGCAAGATGCGAGGACAAGGATGGAGGGGGCGGAGCATGGAGAGCAGCAAGGATAGAGGTGACAGCTGCAGTAGTAGCAGTCCGAGGCGAGAGAACGATGGAATCATTGGCGAGACCGAAGACGCCAGAAGCGGGAGGGCTAGAGACACGGGAGGAGGTGTCTACGACGTGTTCCTCTGCACGGACGGCCTTGGCAGTAGTCACAATGGCTAGGGCACCGGCAAGGCCGAGCTCAGGCATAGCGATACACGAGGTGAGGGACAGAGCAACAGAGGCGAGTAACGCATGGCTACAGGAAGACCAAACTGTGAGCGAGGGTGAGGGAGAAACCATAGAGTGGAGTGTGTGTTTAAGGGAGTTTATTAAAGGGAGGAGAAGGGAGGGAAAGGCAAAAACAAGAAAGATCAAGATTGGCGGGAGGCCGAGCCCACGGGCTGGCCAACAAGATGCACCAAGTACTCCGAAGGAGGGGAGAAAGGGGTAGCGAAGCATGGGATGACAATGAGACGCAACCAAGCACAAAAAGATGGAAGAACAATGCATAGACTACAGCAATAGGCGAGGAGAGGGACGATAATGGATACGCGAGAGGATGGCAGAGGCAAGGGAAGGTGATAGGAAGGGGAACGGCGGAGAGAAACTGGGAGAGCAAGGAACAAGGGATGAGGGACAGAAGGAGAGAGAGAGAGAGAGGAACAAGGAAGGAAAAGGAGGGAGCAGAGGAAGTGGGCGGGAGCACAGAGAAATAAGGGGGAAAGGGAGAGAGAGAGGGAGAGAGAGAGAGGGAGAGAGAGAGAGAGAGAGAGAGAGAGAGGGGAATACGGGCAGATGAGAGGAGGAAAGAATGATGTAGCAGAGAGGAGAGAGAAGGGAAGAGGAGAAAATGGGCGAGAAGCTAAAGAGAGGAAGGAGAGTGAAGGGGAGGGGAGAGGAAGAAAGGTAGAGGTGGACAGGAAAGGAGAAGGGTAGGGAGAGAGGAAGGAGTAGAGCGGAGCGGGAGGGAAAGAATGAGGAGGGAAAGAGGAAGGGGGGAGGCACGAGAGATGGAGGAGACAATGGGGAGAGAGAGAGAGAGAGAGAGAGAGAGAGGAATGATAGGGGAGGAGAAAAGGGAGGAGGGGAGGTGGGAGAGGGGAGAGAGGGCAGGAGAGGGGAGAGGTGGAAGAGGGAGCGGGGAAAGGGTGGGATAGGGGGGAGGTGAAAGCAGGGAAGGGGAGAAGAAGGGAAGGAGGTGGCTGCGGCAAACGAACGAGGCTGAAAGGCACCAAGCAAGACAACGGGGACCAATCCAGGAGAGAGGAGTATATCTGGGGGCTGGAGGGAAAGATCAGGAGGAGAGAGGTGGAGCAACAGCAGGTGACAACGGAGGAGCGACCAGAGGCAAGAAACAAGGGAGAGAAAGGAGCCCAACAGTGCGACAGACTAGGGCCGGACGCCGAGCCAAAGCCGATGGAGCAATGAAGGAGACAATGGAGCCGGAGGAGTTGCAAGATGGATATGGTAAGGGAGCCGATGCGGGAGGGAGAGAGGAGATGAAAAAAGGATGGACCAAGGGTCGAGGGAAGAAGGAATGAGGTGGAGAGAAATGGGAGAGAACGAGGGAGGGATGAGGGGTAAAGAATAGAGGAAACGGGGAAGGAGGGAAAGAGAGGAAAAAGAGCAACATAGGAGAGAGTAGAAACGGGAGGGTAGAGAGAGAAAAAAAGAGAGAGAGGTAGATAGAGAGAGAGAGAGAGAGAAAGAGAGAGAGAGAGAGAGAGAGAGAGAGAGAGAGAGAGAGAGAGAGAGAGAGAGAGAGAGAGAGAGAGGGAGAGAGAGAGAGAGAGAGAGAGAGAGAGATAGAGAGAGGGAAGGGAGGAAGTGGGAGGAGCGAGGAGAGAACGGGGGAGGGGGGTAGACGTGGGTGTGGAAGGAGGAGAGGAAATGAAGCAAGAGGGAGCGAGAGTAGAGCTGGAAGTGAAGAAGGGAGTAGAGGGGAGGGGGAGACAAGGAGGATGCAAGGCTGGGAGGAGAGGGGCAAGAGAGGAAGGGAGAAATGGGAGGGAGCGTAGAGACAACGAAAGAACGGAGAGAGAGTGGAGGGAAGCAAGAGGAAATGCACAGGAGAGGAGAGGACAAAGAGAGGAGAGGGCAGGAGGCAAGGTAAGGGAGGGAGACAGAGAACAAAGAGACAAAGCCCGTATTAACACAAGCAGACGAAGAGGCGGGGAGGTGCAGACGATGAGAGAGCGACGAGAAAAAGGATGCACGCATGCGCATAGAGAGGAGATGAGAACTAGCCAAAGAAGGCACCCGCACAGAGGGCGAGGACGGCAGGGACAAGGGAGGCACCAGGGACAGAGGAGAGAGGGAGCGGAAGACGAGTGCAAGCGAGAGCAAAGCCGAAGGGGAGGAGGATAAAGCGGTGAGACAAATGCGCAAGAAAAAGAAAGGAGCATTGACACGAAAAATGAATGCGGAAACGGGCCACACAAGGGCACGCACGAAGCGCACAGAGGGCGCACACGAGGCGCAGAGACAGCGTGCACAGGACAGACGGGAAAATAAAACAATGGGAGGAAAAAGAGGAAGGAAGGAAAAAGGTGGGAGAGAGAACGAGAGGGAAGAAAGGAACAAGCTCACCGAACGTGGAGACATAGCCCGGAGGAGGCGCGAGCCCGCACCAAGAAGGCGAGACGCACCAAGGAGACCTGGAGACCAAGGAGCAAGACGCGAGGAGGGAGTGGAAAAACATGGATCAAGAGAAGGAGGGTTGGAGAGAAAGCACAAGTTGAATAAATAAGGGTAAAAGAAGGAAGAAGAAGGGAGAGGGAGGAGGAGAAGAGGAAGAGGGAGAGAGAGGAGAGAGCAGGGAGGGAAGAATGAGGGAGGGGAGAGAGAGGGGAAGGGACAGACAGGGACAAAGAGAGGGCGAAGCAATGAGGGGACGAGGGGAGGGACAGGGGGAAATAGAGGGAAATAACAATGGAGAGTGGTAGGAGGGAAGAGGCAATGGGGGGTGGAAACAAGGGAAAAAGAAAAGGAACAAAGGAGAGAGAGATAGAGAGAGAGAGAGAGAGAGAGAGAGAGAGAGAGAGAGAGACAGCCGAGCACGGAAATGAGGTGGAGACAAAAAGCTGAATGGGGCAGGCAGTAAGGATAGAAACAGAAAAAAAGGAAGGGAGAGGGAGATGAGGGAAGGAGGGAGCGATGGGAGAGAAGGGTGGGGGAATGAGAAAGGCAGGCTAGAGAAGACAGGGAGGGAGGGGAAGTGGGATAGGGAGAAGGTGAGAGGGGGAAAGAGGAAAAAGGGACAGGGGGGAGAAGGGAGGTCAGAAGGGGGATCAGATACACAGGGGGAGAGACAGAGAGGGGAGAGTGAGAGATGAGAGACAGAGAGGGTGAGGGAGAAAGAGAGAGAGGGGAGAGAGAGAGAGAGAGAGAGAGAGAGAGAGATAGAGAGAGAGA
>SZWC01009133.1:63324-73591 GCA_023375785.1 Penium margaritaceum
GGGGGGGGGGGTGGAACGACAAGGAAGCCCCGAAAGGGGCAGACCTGGCGGGCTGAAGAGGGGAACGGCCAAAACAGGCCGAAGCCACCACGATGAGGGAGACGGCTGTGGGAGAGCAGTGAGGATAGCGAGGGCGGAGAAGGACCACAATGGACGGCGCCCGCGAAGACGGCGACAAGGCCGCGCGGCGGACGGGAGAGGCGGCAAAAGCGACAGCGGAGGCAGGAGCAGCGACGGTCGACAGCGGAAACCTCGGGGACAGGGGAAGCGGAAGCAGGGGAGCGGAGACCACAGGCCCGTTTAAGGGCTTGATACCATGTTAAACACTATGGGTGCAGGGGGAGGCCATAGGAGGGAGGGTGGAGTAGAGTGGAGCTGGGAGGAGCGAGGGCTGAGTGTCAGTACCACACTTAGCCGCTACCAAGAGCCGGGTGGCTCTCGGTTCTCATGAAGGGAGACACCGGGAGTTAGCCACGGGGCTGACTCCGGCTCTCGACTTTTTGAGGGGGAGAGAGCTCTCAAGAGCTGTGAGGGGGAGGGCTCTTGAGATATGTGAGGGGGGGATCGAGGCAAGAGAGTTAGACTGGAGAGAGATCGAGGCGAGTGAATGAATATTTTCAAAGTGCAAAAATGACGAGTGCGAGCTCCGGTGATGGATCCCTATCGGGCCGCACCTTGGAGCCTCGCACGTCATTCCATTCCAACTCCACAATAACTTGCAAAGCATCACCCTCGATGAGAAAAAGCAGCACATGAACGTGAAACCGCACAGCTAGGAAAGCTGCGACATCGGAACACGGCTGGACGAGAAATCCGGAACTGAACAATGTCGGTGCTGTCCATCACCGCACGAATAATGGTGCGGTGCATGAACCTGGCACAACGCACAGACAGCTAGCGACAGACAAGGAATATTCGTCACGTGATGAATATTCCAGCGCATCAAGCGCACCTGCTGGGGCAAACATCGCAACGAGTTGAGGGTATATCGACGATGCATCCCCGCCCACCGTGTCTCACAAGTGCAACCTAGGTCAGCTAAGAACCAGAGAAATCTAGGACTAGTCTAGGTGAGTTAACACACAGTAGTTAAAAGTTAACTACTTTAACACAACTACCCGGGAAGCCAACTGAGAATCAGTTGGTGCGATGGGAGCTAGAGGTTGCATCTGATTTTTTTCAGGGTTCATCTGGGCAAGCTGTCACGTGGGGTGAACTTTGCACGTACCTCATGGATTCATACGACGTCATTTTGGAGTGCGATTGGCTGCACCGGTGGATTCTTGCTGTGAACTGGATGCGCATGTTGGTGAAGGCAAATGAAAGTGGAAAGAAGACAATGTTTTCTTCTATGGACTGGGGACAAGGACTTGAAGGCAAGCGGGGAGCCATAACTGAGTTACGTGCAGCTAAAGCAGTTTAAGTGCAAGGGGGGGAGGGAAATGTATTGTGTGTAGGTTCCTCAAAAGGTGACAAGAAGAAACATAGATGTGTTGGCAGTATAAGTGATTAACACAGAATGGGGAAGCAGAAAAGTCCAGCATTGGAGTTGTTTGAATGCATGAAAGGAGTATTGGATAAGTAAACATGCCTTCTCCCTGTTCTGATCTGCCAGAGCGTTCAGTGTTGACCGCGGTACATCAAACAACAGTACATCGATGTCCACGTTGGTACATTGATGTAGCGGTGACTATGCACATCGATGTGGGTGCAGAGGGCTCCCTCATTCTAGAGGGTTGTGACCTGGCAATGGCCATAAACCTAAGGGATGAACTTTACTATACAACATCAAAAAAAAAATTTACCCCTAAACATTTTAGCATTCTGAAGCAGCAACATTTTACATTCCACATCGTGGATCACTACACAGCCATTCACTTACGGAACTTCATATTAGCATATGATTTCTAGAAGGTATGCCATAAATTGGGCAACACTACTTTACCTATTATCAGAATAGAGGCGTCTAGTCATTCACCATGTATATCATTTATGGATGGGCAAGGAAAGCAGGGCAATAAAAAAGCAAATACAATGGAATGCAGTTGAAAGCAGTATTTAATTCAATGAGGTGTAATGAAGGACGACAATGTCATGTGGTAGCACAGAGACCTAGACAGAAGGCACCTAAAGCCTGCTGTCCTCGCACTCGGAAGGTCGAGTGGATACCATCGGATGTCGCTTGGTCTAAGAATTTCCACCATGTGGAGATAGTCCCGGGTAGTGGAATGTGCTTAGATACACAATCCGTCTTCTTAGACCAGCATAATGTTCACTGCATGTAAAGGTGTGAACTGAGCAGTCTTGAGTAACGCGATGGGAGAGACCCACAAATACGAAGCTATGAATGTTGTGACAGTGGAAACAAAATGACACATAGACTTTTGTAGTTGTGCTTTGCACATGTTCTTTTGAACCCGGACACATCAGTAGCATGACTGAATGTGTGAAATGGGTCATTCCCGTGAAATTTGGGAGCTTCAAGTATGATCATTCAAGGAACATGATGAAACTCGGATATCTTGAGCAATATGATCCAACTTTAACTTGTCATTGATTCATCCCATACTTGCTGGGGAGACAAGATGTTGGAATGCTGTGTACCTTAGCATGGTTTGTGCCTTGCTCGCACAATACTAAGGCATGTCCAGGACGTGGCGATCCTTAAAGAAGCACGTAAACATCGAGGGGTGCCCTACTCTTTTTTAAACATGTGGGAGATGTCCAAAGAACAATATTTGAGAGAATCGGTACAAAATTACACTTCCCTAGTGTGTGGACCATTGTTCATTGCTCACTTCCTGAGAAGGCTACATCTTGTGCTTTTAGTCACTCTAGATTGTTTACAACTAAATGATGAACACGAGACTGTGCTTATGGGTAGACCATGTCACCATGTGTTTGACAAAGTATTGTCATCCAATAGGAATCCATTTGAGTTGAATAGCATGATGTTGTTATGTAACCACATAACCATGGTTATGTTACCAGATTACGGCCTGGTTCCAGTACATTAAGCATGCACTGTGCCCCTTACTGAGGAGTGAACAAGGGCGTCATGTATATCCCAATGGAATTCAAACAGTACTCTATAGATGAGAAACTATAGGAGTGGACTGGCAAGGAATCCAGTAGTGCACATTCAGGTAAAGTGAATTTCATCAGGATAATGACTCAAGCGCCCGAACTGTGCATGACAAAATGAGGGGCTATGAGTGGTTTCAAATCTGCAGCTATACTAGCTCAAAAGCCAACTGCAATGATCTAGATGTTGGGTAAATGACACCATCAATAGAGGTATCATTCCAAATAATGTGCAGGTAGTTTGGCCATGCTAGGTTTTAATGGTGAGCATGAACACCCTTGGTGCATTGCAAGTACTGAAATAGAGCCATAAAAGTGAGTGTCCTCGATGGTAGCACACTTGCACATCATTTTTCTGGAGCCTTAGCTGTAGCGTAGGAGATCGAGGATCATCCAGTACCTAACACGTGGAGTGTTGCTCTTCATGATTCATCCAACATCTTTATGGCAGGGGTGGCAGGTGTCACAATGCGAGTACATGTCCCTTTTTTTTCTTTTCAACCATGTTGTCTCCATTCTTCCAAACATGGTTGAGATTTGGGCATGTTGACCATCATAGTCCTATTTAGACTGCATCATGGTACAAGAAACTCTCAAAGTAGAGACAAGGTGGAAGTCATCCTCCTTGTATTATAAGTCATTGTGTACTTGTCCACAAACTAATCCTATGACACATTCAACAATGTTCATCATCCATGTGTTGTAGCAAAGATCAAATAGAGAAATAGCATGCAGATACAACCACGTATTTCATGTGCCATGTAACACCTCGCTCGAACTGAGCATGTTAAGGTGTTATGGCTGGTAAAGAGCATGCCTGTGTTTAAACACCTTCTTAGCATTGGCTCTATTGACCGCCTGTTTGTCCTTGTGCCAACTTGGTGTTAAAAGATGATTCCGTCTTTGATAGAAGTGTGCATCCACCTTAAACAGAGGATTGAAGAGCAGCCAAGACACATGTCGAGTATTTGATACCACAGACAAGTGAGTTGACGCATTGGCAAGTAAGTTATGTGATGAGGTGTGTTGCTAGTAGTATGGTTGACTTGTAACATGTCCTGGGTACGTTGTGTACTTTGTATATATAGGCCATGCGACAGAGAGATAGGGAATGCTCATGACGGAACAATGTCAATGCATTCCTTCAGCCGTGAAGGTTACTGATTGCATGCGCGATGTCTCACGAGCTCAGAGCCTCGTGGGCCATTAGCGTGTACGTCTGAATCTACAATCACAAGAAAGATGCATTCCGGCTCATTTCCTTTCCAATACTGACAAGCATTAAGCATTTTCATTCATCATGTGGCACCACATGATGAAACAAGTAGATCTGTCTATGATATGATGCAACTCAGATACTCTTGTTGAGGTCGCTTTGATGTTGTTTTGCATGCATTGTGAGCCTATGCCTCAGCACATGTGCTTCACACAACCAAAGCATGCAATTTGACATACATCAAGGATGCTTGGTGCATGAGTCAACCACTAAAATTGATGTGCAACACACCATGGCTGGGTGGGTGGGGTTGCCAAGAATCAACACCTTCATGAGTACAATTCAGAATGTACATGTTCGAGAGGTGTCTAGGGTACAAGTAATGCTCCTCAAATTGTACCCAATGGCGTAACCCTCGTTGTCGAGAGGATTAACCATCTGGATTCCGTGGTGTATTGACAGTCTATGAGGCAAGCTGCACCAGGCTAACGACCTAGATTTATCGTGATCCAATGGCTATTACCAGTTCATAGAAAAGTTGCTGAACCATTGGATTGTCTGGCTGACTCAGCTCGCAGCACCAGTATGTGTGACTTTGCAACAGCTAGAGTTTTCTCAGCATTTTACATTGTCATCACTTGCCATCTTGCTCGTCCCGTCCATGACGCCTTGTAGTCGTGCTACCGGTACTGTATCTGCTGGATTCTCAACCAGCCCAACATCCTTTTGCCGCCCCTCATTCTCCCAAGGCCTCCGCTAGCCAGCGGCTGGGGCCCAAGGGGGGTTGGACTTGGAAGCACACCCTGAAGTTTTTTTTTACATGCTAGGTTAGTTTAGGAAAGGTTTTCCTTGCTGATCATGTCATAAGGACATTTGCCATAGCAGCATGGTTTTTACCACTGCTGGCGACATTGGCAGGTCATACGCTACTGCTAGCAGGGCCAAAAGGATGCGTGTTGGTGCTGAAAAGGTCAATAAGATCTCTGCCACTGCTGCAAGAGACGCTAGCAAGGCTTCTGTCATTGCTGGTAGTGCCAGCAGGGCACCCGCCACCGTTGGCAATACAGGCAGAGCACCTTTCACTACTTGTAGCTTCAGCTAGGTGCCTGCCATTTTTGGTAATGCCAGCAGGGCAACTGCCGTCGATGGTAGTGCCAGCGCAAGTGCTACGATTACTGGCAGCGCCAGCAAGGCACCTGTTAATGTTGGAAGTACCAGTGAAGGTCCTATCACTGCTGGGAGAACCAACAAGACATCTGCCGTTACTAGTAGCGTCAAAAGGCACCTGCCATTACTAGCGGCTCCACCGTGGATTCTACCGCTATTGGCAGCACCAGCAGCACTCCTGCTGGTACTGGCAATGCCAGCGCTGGTCCTACCGCTGCTAGCGGCACCAGTGGGGCACCTGCCGCTGCAGGCCATTCCAACGCAGGTCCTACTGCTGCTGGCCTTGCCGGAAGTGCACCTGCCTCTGTTGGCATAGCTGATGTACCTTCTGTCGCTACTGCCCTTGCCAGTAGGATGTCCGCCGTTGCCCGTGGAACCAATAGGCTCTTGCTGCTGCTAAACTCACCAGCAATGCTTTTGCTGCTAGTGGTATTGCCGGCAGGGCTTCCACCACTGCTGGCAATGACAGCAGGGCGCCTGCCACTGCTGGCGGTGCCAGCAGGGCTCCCGCTCCTATGAGCAATGCCAGTAGAATTCCTGCCTCTGCAGGCGGTGCTTCTTCTTCAACAAGCCGACCAAACAAAATAAGAAAATCGATACATTCCGTGACAGATCTGTCAATCATTATCAAAAGTTGTTGAACATAATGGAACATTTGGGAACATAACACCAGAGGTCACGGCAGGTGGTCAAAATGCCTTGTACAAGTCAAGGTAAAAATCCTAAGGTAAATGTGGTGGGCTACACATGTTGTAGCGCACGGCTCATGCCACGTGGATTGAGTGGGGGTCCCTGGCCTGTGGGCGGTTGAACGGGATGACTTGAGGATCCAAGACCCTCGAGCACCACGGTTTTGGCCTAGTTGGTCATGGATTCTGTCCAATCTACTACATTGATATTAGGGTGCCGGGATTCAAGTCCGACGTGCGGTTGCCAAGGGCGGTTCACTCCTAGGCAGGGAAAGTGTAGCGCGCGGCCAGCACCACGTGGATCGAGCGGCGGTCCCTAGCCTGTGGACAATTGGACGGGATGGCTTGAGGGTCAGAGACCCTCAAGCACCGTGATTGTGGCCTAGTAAGCCAAGGATTCCGTCCAATCCTCTACACATGTTGTGACAAGTATGCCTACTTGGGGATTTTGGGGACTCACGCATGTTTGGGATGTAATACTTCCCCCTTTTGAGGCGTGATGTCCTGGCACCTTAGCAGACATAGGCTCCTTACGTCTATAATCATTGTCCACACTGGTGGGCACAAATTTTCACATGGTGTCGTTCACACTATCCTCCTCCTCCTCCTCCTCCTCCTCCTCCTCCTCCTTGTCCTCCTCCACCTCGTCCTCCTCACATCCACAGCCAAGCAGTGGTGAGCTCAACCACGAGGCACACTTCCACCCGGGAAATCCAGAATGTGGGATTTATTCCACATGCCCCTAAAACCAGAAAAAGGCTCAGAGTATGGAAGAAAGTAGGGACATGTCATTATATTCACCTCCCTTGTTGGAGGCGCAACATTACAAATGCCTGAGGTTCTCATACAAAAGAGTGTTTTTCCACCATTGAAGTTTGCTTGTGGTTTAATTAAGTTGTGCACAGTCAGGCACCCCTTCCAGTACAATAAAAGTTCATGCCAACATTCCCTTTAGCGATCAGCCAAAATCTTCTCCACCTCAATCTCCTCCCTCCCTTTCACATGGACTAGAGGAGGTGGAGTTATCCTGAGATCCTAGAAGAAAGTATTTGGGTCATAAAAGGCACGAAGCAGAAAGATATGGAATACTAGATGGATGACGTAGTGATGTGGTGGAGGCGATGGCCTCTGTCTGTGTCATGAGTGACCTGCCAGCACTGCCTCATGCTCGTCCAATGCGCGTTCGTGCACAAGAGACACCGGCAGCACCAGCAGCTGGCACGAGTAGAGAAGGTGCAGCGGCAACAGCTGCAGCATCAGCAAGTGTGGGAGCAGCAGCAACAGTTGGAGCTACAGCAACAGGTGGGGAAGCAGCAGGTGCGGGAGCAGCAGGTGGAGAAGAACTAGGTGGAGAAGTAGCAGGTGAGGAAGCAGCAAGTGGGGGTGAAGCACGTGGGGAAGCAGCAGATGGAAGTGGAGATGCAGCAATGGCAGCTGAAAATGCGGAGAGCCTAGCATGCCAGGAAGCATCCACAGCGGCATCAAGAGTTGGCAGCTCCAAGCAAAACGGCAAGTGTGCTGCCCTGGTTGCCCTAGCTGCTGGAAGGGCTGCAAAGCATGTGGCAGGCTGCACTACAACAACTCAAGCTGCAAACAGGCTGGCAGCTAGGTGTAGAGTTGTTATGCACAAGTAGAGTGTAACAACACTTGTGTGCTTAGATCAGACACGTGTGCAGGGAGATCTGTGCTGTGACAACATCATGTATCAGAAACACTTGACAATGTCTCATAACATGCAAGACCATACACTCTACAATGTTCAGTTGGAACCTAAGCATTGTCATATGACATGTTTACACACGTAACATGGCGCCAAAACCGGCTACCATGTCAATATTTTAGCCAAAGGGCTTAATCGGGAATGGCTGTTCAGCCAACCCAACTGAACTGGCTATTATAGCCACATGTGGAAATGACCACATTCAAATTTTACCTTAGGGTTCCTTAGTTGAATCCTTGGTGGAGGATGATATTGAGTTTTATTGGTCACGCCCCCGAGGGTACCACCTTGATGTAAGCCCCACGAAGAGAATTTTCTTTCGGGAACGGTGGAACGTTGTTGTAGCCGGACAAGTATTTTCTTCAGTACTTGTCGCGAGGACGCTCTACAAAAAAAGGGAGAGGACGTGTTGCCGTAATTCCAAGGATGAACCCCAAGAGCCCACTAGGAGATTCGCTTTCCATCTCACATCTTTCTCTTCAATATCCAGCATGAAAACCCCAATGCTCAAGCATGGATGATATTGTCGCTGTGTCAACATACAATGAGCAATGTATCACCAAAATTGGTGCACAATGAATCTTCAAGCATCAAAGCCACATGTACGTGGACCCTCTAGTGGGTCCTCATAATGAAATTTCTTGCTTCGGTATGAAGCTGACACATGCTAAAGGAGGTACCATAAGGAAATATAAGCATGCAATATGGATACATGCAGTGGAAAATACCACGTACTCGTATAGCATGACTCACACATCTTCTTGTGGACACGAGTGTCATCTTGACAATTCACTCGCTCTTTATGCTTTCCCTACGTGGTTAGCTTGGTGAGTGAAGCTCTTTCCTTTTACAAACACAGGACAGTTTGTAGCTATAGGGGGAGGAACGTAACACGGAGACCTAGTTGTGGTAAAAAATAGGCCTCTAGCCTTTGGGTAGAACCGGCCATTAAGTACCAAATAGATAATTAAACACCCAAACAGGTAATCTGCGTAAGTCAGGCATTATCCCAGATTTGCCAGATCATGATTAACCCTTTTGCTGATTGGTTAGTTATTAGCTGTAGTGGAAGAGGATGGATCGTCCAGGTCCTTCCTATGACATCAGCACAGCAGGAAAATATCCTGCAACATCCTGGCCTATGACAATACGTCGTTCGGTGGGTCGCGTTCCCGCACCCACTTTACAAGAATTTACCCGCTGGTTGCGCCACCGAGGCCAACCATTCTGTCGCAAGGGCTTTAGTTATATCAAATTTTGCACAGTGGAAGTGGTTTGAGTTGTGGGAGCAAGGTTAGGTTCTCTGGTGCTTGTACATAGATCTTGGTGCTTGTCAAGAAAGCATGTACTATCTTGATCCTATGAAAAGCAAAGGAGCACAGCTGAGAAATGAATCTCTTGATTGATAGTACAAAATACAAAGTACAAGTATCAACCTTCACACAGCTATGTACAAATCACTAAGTTGTCTGGCATCCCAGAACGGACAATCCTTGCTAGGCCTTCAAGGCTGTTGACGTAAGGGATCTTGGCACTGCCACTGTCTTCAAGGTAGTGAGGCCTCCAGGTAGTCAGGCGTCCTCAACCCAGGCTGGCACGAAAGTGCCAGTCTTACAAGTGTCTTCGGAGCAAACTCCAACATAGTCTTGACTTGGGAGCTCTGGTAGGTACTCTAGTGGCCAAGGAAACGATGATGACAATGAAGCTCAAGTCTGAAGCTCTTGAAGCACTGAGACTGTTGTGTCTGAGGGAGTTGTTATTAAGGTGTGCCAAGGCCATCGCCTTTATATACATGTGGTCCTGGGAAGTTGACCGCCTCATGTATGGTGGCAACGGTCGCCTCTTGACTTTGCAGGTATAAAGCTTCCTTGCAATGGAAGCTTCTTCCAGTTCTGTGATGTTACTCAGCTCTAGAATCAACCTTGGGGAAGCTTCCTAATGAAGGAAGCTTCATCCAACTTCATGGTGAATTTTCTTGATGAGGTGGCTTCCTCCAGAAGCAATCCTCCTCCACCATTGATTCTGCTGCACAGGTTGATGAAGATCGTAGATCTCTGCTTCATACCTTGTGCATGTTGGAGATGATACAGTAGATGTTGCTCTCCAACCTTGGATGCACGTAGGCTAGGCAGGTTTAGGTAATCATGCCCTCTGTGCCTGTGCAGAACTGCGTAGTGTGTAGCCCGCCATCTCCATAGGATGTGGTAAAGGGTATGCGCTACCTCGTGTGCATGACTACAAACTATAAATAGTCGAGGCCCTTTTGTACCCTAAGGGGCTGGACACCAGAGAAACATCTAGTTGAGGCTGAGGAAGATTGTCAGCCAAAATGAACCAGAAAAGGGTATGGTAAAATCTATAACTCCTTCGACGGTCCTCTGATTATAGTAG
>SZWC01009133.1:91951-109332 GCA_023375785.1 Penium margaritaceum
TTGCACAATCGTTTTTTCATCGGTTGTATATGTTTATGTATATGTATATGTATATGTATATGTACATGTATATGTATATGTATATGTATATGTATATGTATATGTATACATATACATATACAGAGGGAGCCTATGAAAAGCCTGATTTTATGTAAGTATTTATGCTTTTCATAGGCTCCCTCTGCCCAAAACATAGAAAACCTAAATCGAAAAAGGGCATTTATGCGTCGAAAGAGATAAAGTCATTGCTTGATCGCGATTCTTATGTGGGAGCGAGGGTTGCGATAAGGTTGGACATGCCCAACCTCTCTTTGCTCGTTCATCGGTGCATATTTCTAATCGAGCATGGTGAAGCAAGTGGGCATTCTAGTTACATTTAAACCAATTGTGGGGGATCCTATTTTGAAAGCACCAAGTAAGGCATCACTAATCCCCATGCAAATTTGGTAGAAGGTTTTTTATGCCCGTATAATTATGATTTATAACAAATATGACATAGACCAACCCAAAACAATTGAATTTTAACTCCCAAATCATACAAATTGTTTAAAATGTATTGATAAATATGCCACTAAGACGATATTTTCTTCACATTAAGATATAAACCTATTATTGGTATCAGGGTTTTTTTTCCAGCACGAAAACATGTTGAAAAGAGTTCGATTAAGAAATTATCATTCTCAAATACTTATAAATGAAAATGTGATTATAAAAATGCTAAAACCATAGATTAACATATACCTATAAATTTACATATATATATTCATATCCTTATACAAGGACATATACATACATCTAGATAGGTATACGTACATACATACCTATACATTTACAAATACACATGCAAATACATATGTAGATATGTAAACATATGCATAAACATAAAAATACACATTTAAATTCATAGATAGATACATATGTACACAAAAACAATTATTAACAATAATATAAAAACATTTCATTTATGTAATTCTAAGAGATAAAATCCAAAGGTTTCTTATCCATTTTAGAATAAAGACGTTTGTACATAGGAAGATGACCGTTTTACAGTAAGCGGTTGAAATGTTTACATATATTAGGATGTAAACCGTTTAATAGAACGTATTCATGATTGAAAGCTTCTATACAATTTTTTTGCTCCCATTGGCAATTGTAGGGTGTTCTTTTTTAGACCATATGGGTTTAATAGTCAAATTCTCATAACATATTGGGCTATAGAGATCAAAATGCCATACTTGTTTATTGCATGCCAAGACATCATAGCAATAATGTTCCTTTTTCACTAGAGATGTTCATCTTGAACAACATTTAATTGTAATGGTCAATTGAGTATGTGAATAATTCGCTTTCGCCCCCTTCCAGGATAGAAGTTACATTTTCCATTCAGTTTTATATCTTTCCATCAAGTCTCTTGGATGGGTTAGCGCGAGGATGGTGGTTGACAACTCCCTCTACTGATCTGTCCTCTGTGATAGCTGCGTTGGTTCATGTTCTAGCTTTATAATGTACTTTATTTCTGAAGAACTAAAACAAGTCTATCGAACTGTTAGCCTCCATCTCAATCTCCTTGTCCTATGTAACCTTTTTAGGGGGTGAACTGTCACAATGCTTTTGATTTTGGTTATAATATCTCCTCAATTTTTTAATGAATTAGTGATTCGTTTGTGATTTTTCTTGTGGTTGTATTCTGAAAGAATCAATGAAAAATCCAACTACGTTTCCGTGCATTATTTCTGTTAAGCTTTCCGTGCATTATTTCCTCTCAAATCGACAAACATTCTTCCAAATGTTCGGGACAGCAGTGAAATGATTGAAATGTGTAATGCGCTTGTCGAAGATTGTCGCTCGGTGGGTACCATATTTCCTTGTCAACAATGAAGATGTGCGAGCTGAATCTTGGTTCTTTGTTCATTGCAAAACTCCTCTTATGCCATCGATGTAAATACAAATTCCTTCAACTTTATTTTCAATCATATTTTCATATGAACATCCTAAACCGAGGCATTGAGATTGATTCTTTGCTTTTTTTTTTCATGTACAAAATTAAGAAAACATTAGAAACCCTGCCACATCTGTAGAACTAGGCATGAAATCAACTAACAGAGATGGGAAGGCGTTGATTTCAAGAATTACTTTTTGGATGGGTTTTAAAAGTCAAAAGTTTCCTTGTCGGCTCGCCAGGCTGCTCGCCACAAGGCGTCTAGCGAGACAAGGGAAGAATCAAAATCAAAATCAAAGCATTGGTTCACCCCATGAGGTATCCTAATTGCTGTCGATGTCATTAAGCTCCTTTGTGCTGTCTTTGTCTCCGTTAGTAAGCGTCATCTATGTGTTCACTACAACGGACGCAAGGAAGAGCTCGTAATATCAACGAACCTCATAAATCAACAATTATGTCCAACATAACCCTTTTCAATGCAGAAATGATGAAAAAGGTCAGAGGAGATAAGCAAAATATCCAAAACGGCTACAACAGGTGAAAATTTCATAACACACTCCTATACATTTGAAGAATGGGGCTAAACATTCCCATCAATCACTTACAATCCCGTCTTTGGGGAACGTTTTGATGCTTCCACAGGCTGAAGAGTGTGTATGGTTTTATTATGTGATCCAAATTCACATGTGTTTGTAAAACGACTACCACACCCTAAAAAAGAAAACCTGAGAAAGTACCGACATGCAATTGAAAGTGTGAACCTCTTTGATGTATTGAAGAGGATCACTTGAATAGGATTTCATGGCAAAATAGGGAGATTTGAGAGCCAATTTGTTTTGATTCATTCCAAAATGAAATAACCTCTCTTTAGCTTATTATTTTCACATAAAAAAAGAAAAATTAAATGACTCAGTATTTTTTCAGGTATACATACTTTCCCCACACAATGATAAGTGTCAAGCCAGGGGTTCGCATGTAAAGAAAAAAATTATCAGTCCATATTTGCTCTTATAGAGGCGGGAAAAGAGGGCTTCATATATTCAGTTGATAATATTTTACTTACAAACCTTTAGATGTATAAATAATGATATTAAGAACAAAATTAAACTTCATATCAGAGAAGTATATGTTGAAAACTATTCTTGAATAAAATCAAATTTGAAAGCATGCCACCATATGATATGTCTTATGTTTTTCTGGAATGTATGTATTTTATATTTTAAAAAATACATTTTCTAGATAATGTCTAAAGGTTTTGAGAATGTCTCATGAATATTGTTTGAAGTTATGAAACAATGTACAAACGTAATTTTCAACATTATTTAGTAATGGAAGAGAATACTAAAAAATGTATTGTCAAAACACGTATAAACCGTTTTGGTATCCATCAAGTCTTATTTTAGAGAAAAAGGAAAATACTTTTCAAGTTCTCCTCTCCTTTCAATAAATCACACACCAATGTTTGCGACTCGCAGTCCATGGTTAAAAATAACAAAGAAAGAATATAAATTGGAGAGGGGTCATTTTATATTGAGATGGATGATATTTTAAACGATAGATAAGGAAAAGAGCCATCCACAGAGCCAAAGTGAGGACGTTTATGCACCTACCCATGTGAAGGACTTCTCATGTGTCATTACATCAATGTAACTATGATGTCTTCTTTGCAAGGCTTCTTCTTTAGAACCAGTGGAACTGGATTATAAACGAGAACATGGCAGATGACATAGAACCTCACTATGTGCATAGCCCTTCTTGCTTGTGTTGAGGCCTTCCCATGCCCTCTTTATCTTGTCTTGATATTTTCATCAACATTATCCTTCCCTTATCTTCATTTTTCAGCCAAAGAGCTTGAATCTAATTAAAAATGCTTACTCCTATGTATAATAAGATGAATAGCTATGATGGAATTCTGATCAGTTAGTTTATTATTTGAACACGTTGATATGGCATCTTATTTGAAAAAAGGACGAAGGTGTAAATCTGATAAATAACACCATAAAGATAATAAGGCTTGTGTGATATGCTACTTTAGTCACTTAAATTAGATATATTACTATATGGTTCGTGTACAAGTTTGCTTGTATCATTCCAAAATTAGTAGATTTCAGAGAAATAAAAATGTTCTTACAACATGAAATCGCAATGATAAAGAAGTTAGTTACAAAACCCATTCTCATAATAAAACAATTTGACAATTGCCTATACAATTCTTTCATACATGATTGGATTCTACTACTGTTCCTCTGAAAGAGTTTAACGTCAAAATTTGGGGATAACCTTTGAAAACATTGGCTATTGGCTAAAGGGCGCATAAACGGTGATGGATTAAGATAGATGGGTTCCAATTAAGTAGCTTTTTATTCAAAAGATATCACATTTTCCCTATGATTGTCAAATTTCACATTGCATACAAGATGTCTATTTGAAAAGATCTAATAGTTTCCATTACATGTTCTTCGTTTGCTATATTTAACAATTTGAACACACAATTTAAGTACGTAATGTGAAATCATAGAACTATGTGAAGAAGTTTCTCATTTACAATTAAATTTATAGACCTAGACTAATGGTTATTATTAAACATGATGGGTATCGTTAAAAGATCAGAATTTATTTGTGAGATTTTTTCTCTTTTGCCTTGTCATTGTATTTCCTTGTTAAGGAAATCACAAAAAAAAACTAATGAATTAATTTAACACTTTGGGAACAAAACATGGTAATCGGAAGTAAACCAAAATGTTTTCAGTTTACTTGTATATATTGAAATGTATCTCATTTTTACACTATCAAAAGATTGGAAGTTACAAGTGGTTTAAGAATCAATGTTAAAAAATGAGAAAGTTTTATCTAATCATAACCATTGATTGTGAAACTCAAGAATTCATATTTAAATTGTAACAATATAAACATTTACTTTATCATCGAGTATATGTAAATGATTTTTATGCACAAAGATCTATTCAAAACAAAGTGTTGTGTGTTTTGATTATTCTCATGTAATTAAGTAAAATCCACCACCTAGTGCTGGTAAGAACTATTTAAAAAAACTTCTAATATTTGTAATACATGTTTTAGAGAGAATGTTCTGAATACTATTTTAAAACGTGTAAGAGATGTTGGAGTGAGCAACAATTGCGCTTATTTATTACTTCCAAAATGGTGCACATTACACAGTAATCTGAGTTGTGTAGAATGTTTAACAACTTTCTCAATAAATCTACGTGGTTCGACTTGCAAGAGAATATTCATAGGGAAAGACCACATTTTCAATCAAGAACAAGCCAGAAGTGTGGGGAAACGACCTAGTGTACAAGGATTTTGATGATTTGATTGCACGATTTTGAAAATAGAGACTTATGTTATGCTAAAAATTCACTCAAGACACATGATTGTGCTAATTACTAGACATGCATGACGTTGTGAACTGAAGGCTTGATTAGCATAACCTAAAAACGTACATGAAGCCTAGGCCCTTGGATCTTCCTAGGCTGATGTGGTGTAAGAAATAGGTGGATCCTGATCAATGGGCCTGATGTTTGAGCATTATACATCAACAATCATATAAAAAATGTCTGATAAGTTAGAAAGATTTAGGTGAATTTTAACCTGAAGAAATAACAAAACATCCTCAAGGAGGCATCTCTTCCTTGGAGAGAGAAGCTAGTAAGAGCTGGTAGTTGGAAGAATATTTTCCAAAATATGGAAACTGTTTGAAACAAGGATTTTTTTAATTTGTCTTACTTTCCTAGAACTCAACTATCATAGGCAATGGTCCTATCATGTCTCTTCTATCTCCAGTATTGTTTTTTTTTTTAACTTTTAGTCTAATATCTAGTGTTTTGGGACAAAATATGAAAGTTTTGCAGACGCATTGTGCTCATGCTTTTGGTCTTTTGTGATTTTGTGACAAGGCAGCTATAGGACCCTCCAAGACTCCTTGAAACCTTACAAAAGTATGACTTCTTAGGTGGAAGATGATGCTGAACATTGCTCTAGGATCCCTGCCAGCATGGTGCATTTTGCATATTTTGAATGAGTTTAATCCATCCAAGGCCCTTGGAATACTTGCAAGGTTTGCTAGCGTAGAAGGACAACGTCATAACATCTTACATCCGTGGATGGGTGGACACCCTCTCTTTGAAGACATTGACGACCTAGCAAGGCGTTGTGCTCCGGTTTCAGGCCAATATTCATTTCAGAAGATGGTGTTGTGCTATTTGTTAAGATGTTGCTTCTTGTGGAATACTTGTATTTTTTATAAACATTTAATTTTACACCTTTTCTTCCTTTGGTTTCCTTACCAAATCTGGAAGCTATCCTTGCTGACCACACATCAACCTACGGTAGCAAGGGACCCCCTAGTTGTACTATAGTATGAAGTGACTTTGTCAGTACCCTCTCCCCAAATTTCAACATGGTATCAAAGCTACAGTTTTGTTCCAATTGCAACACCAAGAGAAAACATTTGATGAGGGAGGGAAGACAATGTTCACTTTTCCTTAAGAGTTGTAGTGTAGATGTCAAAAGTTGGCTTAAACAGGCCAAAGAAAATAACAACACAATGAATAAGGAAAATACTAGAGATCATGCTACCCCATCTCTTCATGTATCATTGCATTCAAATTTGCCCATGAATTTAAGAGAAAATTTACATGGGGTAGAGCGAGCACAAGTAGCTCAATATCCAAGGCATTTGGCTAGAGAAGCGTTGTGCAAGATTCAATGATGGTATTTCAAGAAGCTGAGAATGTATTAATGGAAGTGTATTTTGTTTATAATGGAGACATTCTCCACTAGCTGTTGACAAACACTACACTGGAGGAAAAATGTTATTCCACTTTGAAGACATGCATGTGAGTGGCATTCCACATAATAAGCAGCCACGATCATCATAGAGGAGGAGGATGTTAGGTGATCTTCTCATTACCTTGATGATAAATCATTTCTTCATGGAATGTGGGTGGGATCAAATCAAGGGCGCCATCTTCTAGATTACACACGAGGCCAAGCTATAAAGGTGCAATGGTTGACCAGAAGGCGCAACGTATTATTGATGTTGCATTTCTATTGTTTCTTTTGAAAATTACCATTGAAAATATCTAACATTGAATGTTTATTAATTATTTATTGGTATTATGTTTTCAAAAGTCTTAACTTTTCTTGCTGTTTGGTCATTGGATGATATTCTTTCACAATCCTTTGTCACATACAACATTTTAAAATTTCAACATTTCAAATTTATTTGAAATATGATAACATATTGTGTACAATATTATGATTTGATTCTAGGATGAAGTAAACATCAAAGAGAGGTAGATTCTTGTTTGGAAATACAATGATTTTCCTGAACAAAAAATTTCCTGAATGAAATTAATCAGGTTCATATTCCTAAAACAGAATATCAAAATGATACCTGATGCTAAGATATCTAGTTTGTGGTGTAATGTTTTGTGCATATTATCATTGTAAAACTAGTATTGTATTGTTCACATAATAAATAATGTCATGTTTGGAGGGCGCTTCCATCAATTTCTTGTAAGGAATTTATAGATCATAATTCCCTTTCTTAGCCTGCTGGTGATTATTGGGGTTGGTATCACCTATGCCAACTCATTCTGGTCGTGTACGTGCCAGCCGGAGGAAAATATTAGAAATTGATTTCTAGCCTTGCCAGTTCCCTACTCCTTATTTAACATCTTCACATTTCCTTCTCCAAGATGAACAGTTTAGAAAAACATTGCATGTTCCAACACCCTTATGCATATCATTTTCCAATTATGTTACTACCAGAATGATGTTTTCTTATGATTCATATTTAAGATGACATGTAAAACATTAAGACATGTCTTGAAGAGATTCCACATTGTGACTACATGCATTATATACATGGTTTTGTATTTTGTGATCAAACCTTTTCTACTAAATTTTGAAGTTAGTTATATGAACATATCTTTATTGTATCGCCTTCCTCTGTTTTCCTAATTATACCATGTTTTTATACAGAATAGTGATTTTAATTTGGTATTCCAATACTTTTTCTATGGATATCATGCGAATATTTGGAAGTGTAGCGTGCTAACCATCTTCAAAAACATGAATCGTAATTTGATAATTATTGAGTATGTTGGGTACTCAAGGCTCATATTTTGTAGAGCCAAAGCTCAGAAAAATGTAATGGCTACATTCGGTTGAGTTTAGCCCACAAAATAGCCCTTTGTTGGATAGTTGGCAAAAGGAGTGCAGTAATGGAAAATGCATCATGTCACTCCTCCACTCTAGTTGGCTATTACGGTCTTTTTTTAAGATGGAGATGTCACTTGGAACAAAAGGATTATAGGATGCATGTTCACAAAAAATTCCTTTGATGACTATGTCCATTTTATGCACGGATCTCTGAAGCCAAATGGTTGGTGCCATTATTCACCCCTTGTTGAGACAACTATCAAGAGGGCCTACATTTGTTTTTATGAAGTTAGTCAGAAAACAACCCAAGATTATGAAATTCCAATGGGAGTGAAAGGCTCCCCAAGAAAAAAATTGTGGGTGTTGTTAAAGTTGTACCTCTACGGATATCGTTAGTCGTTTGCGTAGTTAGAGAAAAAAATGCTTGAACCACATAGTCCCAAAATTGCTTATATAAAATGAGAGAGAGATAGTTTAACACTAAGAGACCAAGAACCCAAGAGAAATGAGCCAAGAGCCAAGAGTTAAGGATATGACAAACTGACCAAAGAAAGGGGTTTGTTTGTAGCAACACGGCCTATATCTTCCATCAAGCCCACGGAGTGAGCGAGCGTGCTCCAGCAAGCTCGACAAGCCAAACAGGGTGCCTTTGCCCAAGAGCGGGAATGGAGGGGTCTCCTCTCCCCCTTAGCATTGAAGGGGATGAGAGAGACAAAATTCCTCAACCCCTCCCACTGCAACACCCCAAACAGCACCGGAAGGGAGGAGAGGGACAAACTCCCTCCCTCCCCCCATTCAACGTGGTGCCAAAGATGCTGACGGGAAGAGGGGAGAGGTTGTCCCAGTTCTCTCCCTCCCAAAGCCCTAACGATAGTATACCCGAGGAGAGGAAAGGATTCTTTTTCCTTCCCCTCCATGACATCGTCGGCATCAAAGGGGAGGTGAAGGGATTCCCTGTCCCCTCTAGCTGTTCCATGGCAGTGGTGTGGAGAGTCTTCCCCCCTTGTCCATGGCACAAACTTTGCCAAAAGGGGTGAATGAGGGAGAAGCGCCCCCCCAAATTTATTGCATCATTGGTATAAATAAAGGCTTCTCATGGGAGGGATCACCTGCGCCCTCATCGATGGTACCAATAGCACTAAAGAGAAGGAGAAGGGCACATCCTCCCTTCCCCTCATTCATGGTGTCAATGGATGAAAGGGGGAGAAGAAGGAGGTGTCTCCCCCCACCCTTGATCTCATGCAGGCACACGGCCTTAGGGGGAGGAGAAGGGGAAGTTCTCACCCTCCCCTCCTCACATACGGGATGACAACATTAAGTGAAGGGCAAGGGGATTTTACTCCCTCTGCCCTCCCCTCACAAGGTCCTATATCCCAAGGAATGAGGGAAAGAAGCTTCCATCCTCCTCCCCTTGTCGTTAGAGGACATGGCCATCCTAGAAATAACATCAATATTGAGGCAAACGTTTGACACTAAAAAAACGTGCACATTTTCAGAAGCGTGGTATTGAACCCAATAAAAATCACAACAAAAAAATTTAAAAGCAGGTGTGAAAAAATATTCCAACGGCCAGCCTGATGGCTGGCCGTTGGAATCCAAAGAAGCATCCTATACTGAACCAGTTTTGATCACCGTAATCAGCAGCATTTAGATTAATTTGAGCTAAATATTTCCTTGTCCATGATAAAAGGGGGGATACCAATAGTTGGGTTCCCCTTGGAATGTTCCAATCATCAAGAAAACAAAAAAGGGAAAGACATGATGTACCAAAAACACATTCACTTTCACGAATTTTAAATTTGAGGAATTCTAGGTAAGCTGTTTTATACAATATCTGAAACAGTGACCAATTCTAGGGTCATAATGGATTGAGTCATCAAATTTACCATATGTTATGACACAATATCTAATTTTGGTGTGCTCTTCTAAAAATGAGCACTCTTGATTTTGTTTATTTTTCTTTTGCAAAGCACAAAAAGGATAAGAGACAATTGTGTTCCATGTTTTGAATGGAATCCACTTCGAAATATTTGAATGTGGGAAATCTATCACAGACAACGTTTCAATGTTTGTAGACTAACCTCAAAATTTGAGGTGATATATGAGAAAATCAAGAAGGGCAGACCTTTCAAAGCCACTCATTGCTCAAAGCAAGTTTAACATGCACAAAAAAAAATTATTTGTGCAAACGAGCTACTATAGTGTACACCGGGTTGAAACCCCACAATTGTGGCATTCATCAGGACACATTGTTGACCCTAAAGCAAATATAAAAGCACCTTCTGTTCTTTCACAAGCTTGAAAATCACCTTCTCACCCCAAAAAATGCAAAAATTGTCAAGTTCCCAAAGCGTTTGTTGATTGCAGAGTTACAAGGGTGGCGGCCACATCATCGACATAACTGCCAATTGCACTATGGGCCACTCTAGAGATATTGGTTTCAAAAATGTTTTCGGATAAAAAAAACCCTAAATAATTGCGTGTCAATATTTAACTATAGATGCTCAAAGCATTTTTGTTTTTTTGGCCAATGCACTACACATGGTCTACGAAGATAAGATGAAAATGTGTGATGATTGCATGTCTTGGTTTGTGTCAATTGCACCAAGGATGTTTGGCAAGACATTCCTGTGAGGAATGTAATTAAAAAAGAATTTGGGATTGCACGCAACACACATGTAATGGTGGATGTCCACGTAAAACGGTTGATACAAGTGCTGGTTGCACCTAGAATTCGACCCACATGGAAAATGTAATTGGTGTATTTACACGAGTGTTGAAATCTGATAACCATGATGTTGAATGCATGAAAAACGTGTTATTTGATTAAAACGATTACATAATATCCAAATTCAACGTTATTATGTACACGGATTTCACAATTTACAAATGCCTCCTGCAACACTTTTGTTCTGGGTGCCAAATGCACCATTGATACAAGTTCCAAACACACTATGACTGTTATTTCTAGTCGCGTTAGATATTCATGTGTCGATGGTAGAACACATGTTATGAGATGCCAGTTGCACCAATAAAATGGGTGCTAACTGCATCCTCTTGCATTCATTAGAAAGAAAAACCCAAATCTTGACCTAGTGGTGCTAGCTTACATTAGAAAACCAAATGAAAGCATACAATCAATGTGCAAAACGATTCAATGGGGAAGTGCATTGAGAACGTTACTTCGAGTACCAAAAGAACAACAAACATTTCCAAGGCATCTTGATGAAGTGGAGGATGATCATACCATTGAAACATTGAAATAAAGAGCCAACAAGCATGACTAGAAACAATCACGAATGGCTTTGGTGACCACATGTTAATCCAAATCCTATCACAAAAACACAGAAATCTCGGTCTCTAACAATAATGAAGTTAAAAGCTTTGCCCTACCAATAGAAGTTTGGAAATATTCTTCTTAAGACGCATACACAAATACATCACATGTGGGATGCGAACAATGTTACAAATTTGTATTTGTGCTAAAAGTGGAAAAAATCCTTCATACCTATAGATGGAATGTGCTGCAAAGAGACCAGTCAATTGAGCACCAAGTTAGAAACATGCGCGACCTACATGACCAAGTGCCAGAGAAAACCTCATTTTGTGATTGATCAGGGTATTGGAGTCATGAAATTGTACTTAGCCACATGAAATACGGTCCATGAAATTTGTGGAAACAATGTACAACATGCACAACATCGTCTCTGCTAACATTTGATGCATCAATCACAACATGAAGTTAAGAAAACATTGGACAGAAAATCATTGAAAAATATGATGTTTAATGAATTGATATCAAGCTGAAAAAATCATCTGATATTTTGGATAAAGATAAGGACATGATTTCACGGAGTAAAGGGTTTGGTGGGTGCATGGCATGTTCAACAATAGTTGCAAGTACCATATATCAACAATGTTATATGGAGAATTTTATTGTTTGTGGGGTCACGAAATTCCTATCCAAAAGACAAGGATTATTGTTAGTTGGGTTTCTACATGCACCAGATACGCACGGTGACTCTGCAATGGGTCCCAAAAGATCTTAAACGTCACATTGCAGTGGTCAAATAACAGAAGAGTATCATCTAGGCGTATGACAAGATCGATCAAATATAGAAAGCCAAAGTAATATGAAGGCGACACCTTTAGTCTATCATAACTCAATGAGTGGGCATGTCATAGAAATTTATAAATAAAATTAAGTGAGCTGATGTCAATGTCATGAGTTCATACACAATTATGCAAAAACTCCATTTTACAAAAATGGCCAGTACTCATTCTCCACGACTGGATTTCTACAATACTGCAAAGATCTCGTTGTTTTGTACAAACCAGCTATAATAGTCGAGATCATGTGACGACCAATGCTTTGTGCCAAAATCTTATGACCATGGGGATGACTTATAAGCAAACAACTTCCTGATAAAAATGGGTTAGCATTGTCATCTTGATGGTCTGACTGACCACATGACAAGTTGTCATCCTAAAACAATTCCTAACCTTTAGAGAATCGTGACACAGTTTACCATTTGTATTTGTAAAACCCTTGGAAAACTTTGTCAATGGATTCAAATCATGCCAAAGATATGGCGTAGCACCATATATGCGACATCAATGTGCTTAATAGAGCTAACATACACTTTGTTACACAAAACACAATCCTTAAAATATCATTATGACTATGGTGTAGTCAATCCATGCTTTGTAGTTATGATGGTTATGGTCCAACAACTGCATTCACTTGGTTTTAGGGATGTTTTAATTAATGTTCATTGTTGAATGGAAGTACCTATTTTTTTATATTGGTGTGGTGATATCAAGAATGGTAGTGGTTTGTCACATGTCTTTCACGAGGAAGACACCCACTTTAAGTTATTTAAGTAAGGCATATAAAAGGTACTCCATTGAGTGGAAGTACCGAATGTACACAAAAAAGGGATAGTCGAGCAACACGAATTTTAGCACCTTGGGAAAAACAATCCATGACAGGTTCTTGAATGGAACCCTTGTACGTGATCACATAAGAACAGAATCATTTAGGAACTAGTTGTTGAAGTTTTATCGGATTTTATTCAATAGTGTTTTATCACAATAACATCGTATTATCACCTGTAAGTTGTTCACAAAATCATATACCAAGGCTTTTGATAATTGTACACTCATTGGGTGAATACCATATAATGAAATTGTTTTTCCTAGAGAAAGTGGACTATAACTAAGATCAGCGATCTGAGCTAAGGTAGTCAAAATGCAATGTGCTTTTGACAGGGACATAAATAAATGGCCGTGTAAGCAATGCATTAAAAAAAAACGAGGGGATGATGGTTGAAATTACGATCAATTAGGATGGAGCATTGTCATGTCCAATGACAGAAGTTAACAAACATTTTATGTTCTAGACGACCAATGCGGCCTCCTTCAAAATGAGCAAAATCTTTGAATGAAACAAATTGTGTTAAATAACCAAATATTGAGACCTGGGTGCCTCCCAACCGTAAGTAAAATCTAGCATCTAAGTTGCATGATCTTAGCTCGACAGAGTTCAGCCAATCAATCCATTGGTACTAGAACACGTTTGGCACACATATCCACTATCATGCACACCTGGTTACAAACCAAGAGGATTGATATCGTGATATTTGATTACACGTATTTAAAATGTTGTTAGGAGGTAGTTCCGTGGAAACAACCCCGAAAAAGAGATCATGTCGGAATGATATGGGAAGTGTTCTGTGTTTGTAACAGTTTTTGCAAGGATGCTGATTTTATTGGTGAGAGGGACGCTTCTTGCAAAGGTGGGAGGAGGCGTCATCACAACATTTTGATGAACACCTTCCACACAGAATAAGAAAACGTTCATCCCATTCACCCTATTCCAAACTGGAAATTCATTATTGAAAGTATCCTTCCTAAAAGGCATCAATAATGTGATTGATACACATGTGAGACAATATCCAATGAACATTCACCAAAAATTGGGAATAACGTATAAGGATTTTACATGTCTCATCCATGTAAGGGCGAAGGGATTATGGGATCAACAATGGATGTTGTACGTGAATGATCATAATCACAACACCACACATCGTGTGGTTCATTGTCCATGAACATGCAACCATGTTGTGGATAACAAGAACTTACAAATGTGACCTTGTTCGTGCATTTTGTTCAATGGTAATGTTTTGTTGCGCATGTGATGATGAAATTTCTGTGAGCAAGGAGGGGAAGATGTAGAGTATGGAAACATTTCACAATTATAAGTGGCCATCAAATAATTACTTTGGATACTCAAAGCTCGCGTTTTAAGGAGGAAAAGTCCGAAACAAAGTATGGGCTAGAGTCTAGTTTCAATCTAGCCAGGAAACATTCCTTGGGAGTATTGGAGGCAAATGGAATGCCGCAATGGAAAATCAATCGTGTCACTCCTCCTCCATTCTATTTGGCCTCTAGGATCCTGTTTCCATGTGGTACTGCCATGTGGAACGATAACATTTTAGGATGTGTGTTCACAGATGTGCACGACAGCAACTATTTTCGTTTGTGGCCCAATGTTTCCCAACAAAAACGGTTGAGTTAACTGTTTGTGCACCCTCCATGGAGGACTATTCTAAGGGCCCATGTTTTGGTTCTGTAATTAGTCACAAAACAACCAATGACTGTTTCTGAATTCCATGAAATTTGTGGAACAAAAAGAGCATGTGAATGACATGACTTGCTCAATAGTAACATATATTGACATCACGTTTGAAAAGGAATGTTATGTAAACCATGTCTAGATTTACATTTGGGGTTGCAATTGGCCGTTTTTAAACAACCTCCGTGATCATAGATACCGTGTTTGCTTTCCAATGTACGATGATAAGTGGTGAGTAAACTTTAATGATCAGGGGTATAATGTTCGATGCCATCATCGACTTAGAAGAGAAGACAACCGTGTGTTGATTTGCAGCCATTTCAACGCAATCTGTGAATTCATCCCAAAGGAGAGTGACATTATTTCATCGTTTGCTGCTTAGAACCGAACCTTCTTGTGGTTGTGGTCAGCACAAAAAAGTAGCACACATAGGTAGCTGCCTCTAAAGCACAAAAATATGGAACCACCAAAATATCATGAAATATTGTACCTTAAAAAAGTGGCCCACCGCTAAAGAATTAGCTTCCCTAAAACCTGATGCCACGGCATCTGCAAAGCTTGCAATAAAGCTTGCAATCTGTCCTTTCCGCACCATCATCTAAATCATCTATTGGTAAGAAGAAATGATATGAAATCCAAAAAAGTATTGGCTTGAGGTTGGTCGGATGAGGACCATGACCCTAACACACATGCCTTTGACTCACCATTATTCCTTTCCCTCTGCATCTATGTTGCTTTTTCCCACGTTCATTCATTTAGAAGAGCTATGTATAGATACATTTTTCATTTTGTATCTAAAGATTATGACTAATGGACCCAAAACAAAATTCCTTGCGTCAAGTTTTGTTCCCCTATTTTTTTCTACAGGTTACATTAAAGGAGACTCATATAGCCCCTCCTTAGAAATGGTGGTGGGGATGGGGGATGGGGGAAGTAATTCGACCCAAGGAAGAAAAAAGGTGTGGAGAAATGCCATGTTTTCGGGTCATGCTCTGCATTCAAAGAAAAAAGTGAAATAAGATCATTTTCAATTAATGTTAGTTCTTCTTGCCAACTGAGAAAATATGAAATGGCCATCGACCAATCGCAAATCATGGCAGGTGATATGGTATTTCCTATGATAAGGTGCTTGTTTTTCTTTCTATTTAGTAGGAGGCATTCTTTGTAGGGTGCCAATTTTGCATGCTACCTCATTGAAGGTCATCATCAGCGTGGTGGCTATGATAGTGGACCACATATGCACGTCACCTTTGGAAAAGGACACCTATGCAGGCTTGAAGAAGGGGAGCATCTTTTTTAATGCTTGTTTGAAATGTTTGCCCTTTTCCTGTTTCTCCCAGCCATGATTTTACCCACAGGCATTCCTCCAATACCCTTTGTTGATGGACATGTTAGCAAACGACGATTGGGTGATAGAGAGTGTCTGATGATGCAATAGTAAGGTTAAACCGGATTATTCAACAATAAAGATGTTTTTCAAATCAAAGGCCTTCACTGGAAGCAACAGGTTAACCATGCATTGGTAGATGTTTTCGAAAACTGCTCACTTTTATAGGCCCATGCAACTCACACTATAGGAAAATGGGAGGGGAATAATTTTTCACCAAGTGAGAGGGCACCAATGGATTTAACAAATAGGTTGGTGTTAATCATGTTACCTATCACCCATTCCCACCCTTATGCACATAATGTTTTAACATAACTTTGATGGAGAAGCAATGTCAGGTTTTCATAGCAAAATGCTTTTTATGCCTTTATAAGTCAATGTGGCAATGGACATCCCACTGAAGCAAGAGTGGAATGGTTGCATGAAGTGTGTGTGACAGAGGAGTCTTAAAGCATAAAAAACTTGTATGGTATGGGTTTTGGCCAGATAAACTTTGTGAACAATGAATTAAATGACAAGCATACATGCACGTTCCTAATTTGTAAGAGGAAACACATGAAAAGGAGAATACTTAAGTGCGTTGGCTGTCTTATGGGTGACCACCTTGCCTATGTTTAAGCATAGATGGCACAATATTCGACCTGAAATTTAAAGCCACATAAATCCTTTATTTGAACATATTAGAATTCAATTGTATAAGGCAAACATGTAGTTAGTGTAGGCACTTGCCCATGTGAAGAATTTATGAACAGATAATGAGAGTTTTTCTTATCACCAAGGTTACAACTTTGGCTTTAGATTTGATTGTTGCGAGTGCCACACTTGTGAAGAGATAAGGAGAAGGGGTTGCTCGGGGTAGCCATGTGCTTGTTTCTAGGGGAAAGCTTGTTTCATTGACTTTGAGTGTTATGCGTCTCTTGTAGCGAACATCAAAGATTTTGATACATAATTGGTTCCAATCATGTTTCCAATGACCTACTCCCACTGTTAATCATATGGAATCTCAACTTTAACCTTCTACAGGATCTATATCTATATCTATATCTATATGTATATCAGATCAAGATCTATATCTATATCTAAATCTATATCTATATCTGCATCTACATCTATATCTATATCTATATCTATATCTATATCTATATCTATATCTATATCTATATCTATATCTATATCTATATCTATATCTATATCTATATCTATATCCATATCTATATCTATATCTATATCTA
>SZWC01009134.1:76133-92137 GCA_023375785.1 Penium margaritaceum
CCACATGTCCAGCAGACAACGGCGCTGGGGACCCAAGAGGAGGGAATAGGTACTTTCTCCTTGCCCTTGCCCTTGCCCTTGCCCTTGCCACGACCTCGGCCACGGCCCTGTGAGGCAAGCGCAGTGGCTGTGAATGTGGTAGAGGAAGAGGGAGAGGAAGAGGAGGCCATGGACGAAGAGGTCGTAGAGGATGACGAGGAAGTGGTCAGAGAAGCAACGCTAGTGACAGCAGAGTGATGAGGGCGTCTGTTCTGCAGGTTGGTCCACCAAGCCACAAGATGCTGGGCGGTAAAGTCCCAGAGCGTACCTACAACCTAAGGAGAGACTGCCAGGACGGGCAGTCTCTCATTACATGGGATGTGAGACCATGTAGTTCATCCAATTTTAGCTCACAAATGAGCCTATCAACCATAGCGAGGACAACGAAATGCTGCCCAGGGACAGCAACACCAAGCTCGCGAAGGAGCTTGAGACCGCGAGCCTTGTAGGAATCAGCAATCTCGTCAGCACGTATCAGAAGCATGTGGACCTACAGAATGAGGACACTCTGTGTAGTTTGTCGAATGATGGTAGTGCGACGACGTAGCGTGGCATAGGCACCAATAGGATCAGCATCTCAACCAACAATAGGATCGGCGTGGAACGTTCCAACGTCGTCCATGAGATGTTCAGGTGTAGTAGAGATGAGTGCGTGACAGCATGAGTAGCTTCAGTAGGAGAAGGGATGAAAGGAGGGTTTGCAATAGCATGAAAAGGGAAGTAACACTCCCAAAGACGTTCATCCTGAGCCCAGGCACTGAAGCGCACTTTCCAAGAGGAAAATGTGTTGTATCAGAAAGATACCATGGACTACAAGAAGAATTCATGCTAGCAAGGAGCACGAGCAAGTGCGCCAGCATCATTAGCAGCCAAGGGGTTGCTAGCAACAGCGGGATTGGAAGAGGCATTAGAGTTGGTACCAACAGTGGAGCCTACGGCAACAGTGCCAGAGGCTGTGGGCAAGCGCTTAGGACAAACGCAGTAACCTCATCAGCAAAGGCTGCATGGCTGTCCTCTTGGTTTGATAGGCAACCCTCAGTCTCTTTTTGTGCCTCAAGCATGCAGTTAAGCTACCGCCACCAGTCAGTATTGACGGACTCGTTGTCACCATGGATGATGTTGAGCGAGGGGCTCTCCCAAAACATTTCGGCAGAGTTTCCCACGCCCCAGTGGGTATGAGAAAATGAGAAGTCTTGTACATACTTTGAGGATTTGCTATAGGACAAGTCCCGACCCAAGCCCAAGCACAGACAGAGCAGGGTGCAACCAGCAGCTAGGGCAACAAGAACAGAGCCGGCAATCAAGTGGAGGATGCCAAAGAAGGAGGGTGAAAGAAAGCAAGAAGAGGCGGAACAGTTACCGCTAATACTGTAGAGAGCACTGGCACTGTCAATGCAGCTGGGACCACTAATGCAAGACTTCCAGTGACTGGTGCTACAAGGAGAGTTACAAAGACAGTGGTCATAGAGATGGCGACTATAACTTCACTAGCGGTTGTAGACGATGCGGACGCTTAAGCGACTACTACGACAGTGGAAGTGTGAATAGTCATTGTTGGTGGAGCTGTTCTAGATACGGCGAGTGTTGTATTAAAGGCGATCGTTGACACTGCGATAGAGACATTCGTGCCAATGTTCGCAGCTGCAGCAGCTCTGGGCCCGATGCCGACAGCAACTTCAGTGTAAGCCTCAATGGCCAAATCCACGAAAGTGGTTACACAGGCGCAGGATGTTGTGGCCGCTGTTGCGAAGGTGACTACAGTTGCGGCGGCGGCCTCAATGACAGTAGAGGCAGCACTGGAATCGGTTGATGACACAGAAACTGTATCGTTGGTGAGGCAGGCAAAGACGTCTGTAACGGAGGCCACAGTTATGGTGGAATCACTCCCCCTCAAGGTGTCGTGGGTAGTGTGGGGGGTGTCTCTTACTGGATGGCTCCCAGAGTGGGACAACCGGTTGGGTGCGGGCAAGCCCTCAATAGCTCCACGGCAGTTTTGCGCCCGTTGACAAGCACTATGATGCTTGTAGTAGGGCACAGATACGGCAGCACTCGATGCCCTGTTCTGCGCAAGCGTGTCGGTTGTCACCATCGAAGTGGCACGGACAAAGCCATCATGCAATCGCTGTTTTGGTTGCTGCTAAAGCCGCGGGAGATGATGGACAACGGCTGCTGCCGCAATTGTTGCTGTTGTTGTCACGACGTTAGCAGCCGTGAGAGTCACAACTCAGCAACAATGATAAGGGCTGCTGTTATGAATTCCAAAAATGTTGTTGTTTCAGTTCTTGTGGGTAGCATAGCAGGGCATATCGAGAATGGTGCTGCTACTGCTGCACAACAGCAAGAGGCTGCAAAGCTGGCGATAGCAGTGAAGCTACTATGAGAGGCGGTGTTGCTCGTGCTTTGGGTCTAATGCTCATTTGCGGGGGCTGCATAGATGCTGGAGAGAGTCTACAGCACGGAGGTGGTCACAGTGGCTCCTTTGGTCCTGCTGTGGAGGCCTAAACATAACTCGGATTGGCACGGATGGCGACTGCTGCCGTCCACTGTCTCGGCAGTTTAGGTTCCACAGTGGCAGTTGCCTAGATGCACTGGCTGTCTCAAGTGTGGCCGAGAGTCGGTTACGGTGGCCGCTTAGAGTTGGCGGCGTGTGTACCTCAAGGCGGCTGCTTAGAGGCAGCTGTAATGAAGGCCAAGAGTAGGCTTCTGCCACTTCGAGTCACCTAAAACTGACGTGGGTAGAAGATGTCGGGATCCACTATCAGATCTATGACTGCAGGTGCTGCTGTGTAAGACAACGCAGTAGGAGTGGTGGCGGTAGCGGGGGCGATAGATATGACGCACGCTCCCACAGGCCAGATCTTTGTGTCTTGAAGGCAGACGCAATGCACACGCTCACTAGTGCCTTGATACCAGTAGGCAGTGAAGAGTAGTGAGTGGACTAGAAAGGGAACTCTTACAAGAACCTCACAAGTGGCAAGACGACATAGAACTCATAGAGTGCAAGGTGAAATTGATTGGTTAGAGAGCGCAGTCACAAGTGTGAGACGTGATCTTCGTTGGGGAGAGGGGTGAGGCAAAACGAGCGAGCAAGCCTCAAGCTCGCTCTAGCTCGAGGCTCCATCCCCACCAGACCAAAACCTGGGAATCGGAGCATCCCTCAACACACACAAGGCAAAGTATCACTCGCAAGCAAAGCTTCGGGTGTGTCTAAATCCAGCACCAAGTCTGTGAACGGCAAGATAATGGGCGCAAATACAACTGTGTCCATCATTTGGGTCGATAGATCAGCGGTGTCCATAGTCAAAAACAAAAAGATGGCGGTGTCCATAGTCGAAAACGATATGTCAGCGGTGTTCATAGTCAGAAACTAAATGACGGCTGTGTGCATATTTTCCAATTTGCGAGAGAAAAAGGAATGATATGACAACGGTATGCACAATTCGTTCGACGTATCCAGCCGTGAACGACCTGCATGTCCTAAAGAAACGGCACATGTTCACAGGCTGTCTTGACAACCTGTGGTTCATGTCTTCCTTTATCGTTCTTTGCTTCAGCCAACGTTTGTGCATCGCACGGAAAAGGACAGTGAAATCGCCAATGAAGGGTGGCCGAATGGACGCGACCGGGAACAATGAGATATTGTCCACCATGGAATATGCTGACACCATGCACACCATGAATGGGCGTCGTCGCAAACTGTTACGTTGTTGTGCAAACCTTTCCGGGATTAGAAAAACGGTTCATGGACATAGCTCTTGTATTATCATATTGTTTTATGGGTACTCTGTGCATTTTCTACATGGCATCGTTATGGGCATTCATGTATTAACATTGTGACACATATGGGCATGGTTGTTTTAATCTGTACATTCACGCTGTTGCGCATTGTTTCAATACATGACTGTCAAAGTGCATCGGAAGTGTTCTTCTCCACATAGCCTCCATGACATTCTACACGGATGTTAAATACATGATGATGATAGTATGTTTTTATTGGGCATGGGTGCATAAACATGGTTTGAGAAATGGATGCAGTTGCTATTTATTTCATGGGTATGGGAAGTCATGATTCCAATGGACCTAATTGTCATGTTCACAAAATACTACATCTCTCCAGACAGCTAGGATGAAGCACTACTAGCCAAACTACTCTGCATCCAACCACTCTGGATCCAGGACACTGCAGAGCCAGAGCCACTCTCATACCTCACATCCACATCCCTGTCATCTGTGACAGGGAAATGCATCACAAAAAATGTCCTCATCCTCTTCATGTGGGTCGAACCCTTCGTCTTCTTTGTCTTCTTCTTCATAGAAAATATATTCCCCATGCACGTCATCTGATTCTACTTCACTTGTACAACCATCCATTGGACATTCATCATCGTATGTGGCAATACCCTGGCACATCCCTATAAATCTTATACTTCTTGGTTGTCACAAATAGGAATAGAGTGTCTAACACACCAATGTTGCACCCACTCCCGAGAAGAAGACCACAGACAAGTCAAGTGGATCACATGAATTCATGTTCGAACTTCCTTGGCCAATGCAATGGTAGAGTCAGATCCAGTGCTACACGCATGCAGACAACATCTCGAGTGGCAGTGACAGCCAGCGGCCCGACTGCGGAGGAAGCCTACTAACGGTGTTGAGCACGTCGTCAGAGGGAGGAGGCTCTAGCGAATTGCGTGTAGGCCTCTGCATGCGTCGGCTCCACCGGACGACACTCCAGCAGTATCAAGTTACGGCATCAGTCATCTGCACGCTGATGTACACAAGCCAAGAGGACACAACAGAGCACTATTGGAGATGGGAAAGAACCAACACTCCCCCATGAATCACATGCACAGTGCACATGGGCGGGCAGCGACACATTCAACACATAGACTCCCCAAGGACACACAGAGATGTAGGCAAGGGCAAAGTGTGCAACTCACGGACGCACGCCGACCAAACTCACAGCCTTCTTAAACGAGTCGCACTCCAGTACCTTGGTCATGAAGTCAGCGAGCTGCCGTGCTGTCTCAAAGCTCACAATGGTGATGCTGCGGTCATGCAACAACGAACGTACATAGTGATATTCAACATTGATGTGCTTTGTGCATGTGTGATGCACGCCGTCATTGTCGGTGATGGCCATTGCACTCTCATTTTCACAATGTAATATGATAGATGCGACAGACCGATGCAACTCGGAAGACAGATGAAGCAACTACATGCCCTCACATGAGCCTGAGCCAAGGGCCATGTTCTCAGCCTCAGCAATGCTGCATGCAATGCACCTCTACTTGCCACTACGCCAGGATACAATCGTGCCTCCAATCAGAAAGATCTAGCCTGTGCAGCTCTTACCCTCCGGATTGGCAGCCTAGTCACTGTCCGTTAAGCCCACTAGGACAACACACGGCTGTCGGCGGAACATGAGACCTTGCCGTGGAGTCCAGACGACATAGCGCAAAACTTGGATCGTAGCCTCAAAGTGGAGGTGACGTGGCTCCTGAGAGAACTGAGCCAGGAGGTTGACGACAAATGGGATACCTGGACACGTCGTCGTCGCCAGGAACATTAGTGACCCAATGACTCGCAGATACGTGGTCACGTCAACTAGCTCCCCCACAACGGCTGGATCAGAGTTCTTCAGCGTCACCTAGCCATCGGTTGACATGGGTGAGGATGCGCTCGGCACGAGGGGCAGGTCCTCGGCGAAGCGAGTGGATAGAGTCTGTACATAGGCAGCCTAGTGGACGTGTAGGATGTCGTGGGAGCGATCATGCTTGAGCTCCATGCCCAGGAAGACTCAAGCAGAACTGAGATCCTTCATCTGGTAGGCGGTGTGCAGCAGGTCCTTGAGACACTGGATGGTAGCCATGTCTGGCGACATAATGAGGAGATTGTCGACGTAGACCAAGACATCGGCAAAGATCTGGCCTCGCAAGCTGATGAACAGTGCGGGGTCAGCAGTGGTGCGTAGGAGGCCGTTGCGGAGGAGCGCGCGACTCATCTCTTGGTTCCAACACCAAAGCGACTGCTTCAGGCCATAGAGGGCCTTCCATAGCCGCCAAACCTTCCCAATACCATCGTTGAAGCCTAGAGGCTGCACCATGTGTAACTCCTCACCCTCCAGCAAGCCATGGAGGAAAGAGTTGCTCATGTCCATCTAATACATCTCCCACGCGTATTGGGCAACCAGGGTGAAGAGCGCCCGACTAGTGGAGAATTGGCCAACTAGGGCAAAGATCTGGTTGTAATCAAACCCAGGGACCTCAGCAAATTCCTTGGCTGTGAGGTGAGCCTTGTACTTGTCGAAGGACTCGTCCAGCTTCCATTTGCACTGGAAAACCCATTTGGCACCGATGGCCTTCCGACTTGGGGGGAGATCTAGGAGGTCATACACGTTCTGCTATTGGATAGCTATGAGCTCATCGGCGCAGGTAGCATCCTAGTGTGCGGCCTCGAGGGAGGCTCAAGCCTCACATAGGGTGGTTAGGTCCTTCGGGTGTGCCGTGGAGTGGATTGCGAGGGCGTGTGCATCTCGAGCTCTAGGTGGGATGCGTGTGAGTGTAGCCGTGACGGCATGCCAATGCTCCTGATGTAGCATGGTGTAGCCCAGTACGGAACCCGGGTGGAGGTTTGCAATGATGGCGGAAGTGGTTAGGCCGAGGGCCTTGGTGCCAGGATCCCCACTCACTATCGTAGGAGTGGAAGAGACACGTGGGGCGACGGGGGGCCGAGGAGCCATGGGGCGCGGTACGGCGGTCTACGCACTCACTGACGGCCTAGGTCAGAGGCTGCCGCCTGGGCCAAGCATGTAGCGCGGTAGGGCAGGAGATGGCGCTGATTCTTAGGTGCTGGTGGAGGCGGATGGGGCTGCTCATATGGTGGGACAAGCATACGCGGGCAGAGCTGCTGACCCGGAGGGACCAGTGGACGCAGGCGGGTCTGCCGGCCCGGAGGGACTAGCAGTTGCGGACGGGGCTGTTGGGGCGAAGGGGCCAGCGGACTCGACAGGGGGTGTCGGCCTAGAGGGACCAGCGGATGCGACTAGAGCTGCCGGCCCGGAGGGACGAGCAGACACGACTTGAGCTGCCGTGCCGGAGGGACAAGTGAATGTAGACAGGTCTGCCAGCACAGAGGGATCAGGAGACCCGGACGGGGCTGCGAGCGTGGAGGGGCAGCGGATGTGACTTGGTCTACCGACCCAGAGGGGCTAGTGGATGCGACTGGGGCTGCTAGCCCAGAGGGACCTGCAGACGTGGCTTGGGCTCTTAGCCCAGAGGGGCCAGTGGACGTGACTGGAGCTGCCGGCCCAGGGGGGCCAACGGACGCGGCAGGAGCTGTCGGCTCGGAGGGACCATGTGATATGCCTCTTGGAAGCGGCAAGACAGAGGACGGGCTCACCACTCCCCCATGCGATGGGAGGGACACCGATAAGCAGGAGCAAACAAGGTTTCGAGGAAATAACTGCTCAAAGAAATGTAGTGCCGAGAGGGATCCTATAAGCGCCAAGCTTTGGAGTGACAGGAGACATCGAGGAAGGTGCAAGGACGCCTGCGGGGGATGAGCTTGCCATCATATCATGGGGCGGGCAGCCACACAATGGCCACGTAGCCCCAGACACAAGCCGGGCAGAGGTCAGCTCGTTGACCGCACTAGTGCTGGTACGACGTGGACTGGTGGGGAAGGGGTCCGTGGGGAATCCGATTCCAGACCCACGTTATGTAGGCCATGGCTTCAAAGTAGAAGCCATCGGAGAGGCCAGACTCGACCCGCATGGTGCGGACGGCGTCAGCCATGGTGCGGTTCCACCGCTCGGAGATACTGTTCTGGGCCGGTGTGTAAGGCGCCGACATCTCATGGTGGATACCGCGGGAGCTGCAAAATGTTGTGCTCTCTCCCATGTACTGACCACCGCAATCAAAGCAAAAGCATCAAAGAGTCCAACCACACTCGTGCTCCGCACGGACAAGCTAGTCTTGAATGGCAGGAGTGACATCGCTCTTCTACCAAAGGCAGAAGACCTAACGGTAACAAGAGTAGTCGCCAGTGAGGGTAAGGGCACATCGTCTATGCTCCCCGACGGACTCGGTAGGGAGAGGACCCATTGCATCGGAATGGACCAGGTCCAGAGGGGCGGATGTACGGGAGAAAGACTGAGGGTATGTGGACCCATGCATCTTGCTGTGAGCGCAATCAATACACTCAGTGGGGCACGGCATGGGGAAGGAGTCTGGGTCAAGGCCCACGGCCGGCATGGTGCAGAGCATACTATTGACGACAGCAGAGTGGACATAGCAAAGGTGGCGGTGCAAGAGACATGTGTGTTGTGGTGAGAGTGTGGTGGTGACAAACACATGGCCTGTGGTGGCCGACGGGGAGGGGACAGAAGGAGGGGAGGAAATACGAGGCACGTGCCATAGGTTACCACGAGCAGTGGTGTGCAGAACGACAAGACCGGACGGATGTAACGACACAATGCCAATGCCACGCGAGTGCAGAACGTTCATGGTCACGAAGACATCACCGGCAGGACCAAGGAAACGAACGACGCTGACTGTACGGACAGGTAACATCTGTCCGGAGCTCGTCCGGACACCAAGCACATTGCCAACAGGGCCAAGTACATTGAAAGCCTTGCGAGAGGCTGTCATGTGATACGTGGCCCTTGAGTCAATGATCCAGGTCTCGACAGGGTGCTGGAACGGAGTCGCCAGATCACTAACTGTCACATGGTAGCAAGCAAGAGACGCAGACGCAGTCGATGGCGGCGCGAACCGAGACTGCTAATCATCAAGCCATGCGACATCATCATATAGAGGGGCAAAAGAGAGCACAGGAAACGATGAAATGAACGAGGAAGCAAGACACGACCGCAGCTTAGTCTCAATCATGTAGAGTAGGGGAAATGGGCAGGAGGTGACGTAACTCGTACTTCCTTGGGGGGAGGGCAAGGCAGGCCACGCTGGAGCGTGATGAAGTGCTCCAACCGATGCTTATAAGTGGACGGTCTGGGGGTGTAGACTGAGTACGGAGTGACAGCATAGGAGCCCGGATAGGAGGAGGACTACACCGGTGATGGAAACGAAGGCGCCGAAGGCTACGTATGATGTTGCTGCGGAGCCGGCGACGGCGGGACCGGTGTGGCTGTCGGAGGAGTGGAGCTACTGGACAAGGTGGAGACATCAGGACCGGCGACACCTACGGTGGCAGAGGCAAGACGGCGATCACGATGGCGACACATGGTGGCGATGACGCGTGCCTCGTCTGTCGGTAGCGGGCACGTGTACCACCCGTGTCCACTCTGGCCACAGTTGTGGCAGACCAAGCCACCACCACTAGACCCAGTCGCCTGCTGTTGATGCTGCTGGCCCTTGCTCTTCTTGCCCTTGCGCCTCTTCTTCTCTGACGATGAGGAGCTGGTGGATGTAGCTGCTGCGGGGGAAGTGACGGCCATGGAGGCGACGGTAGGGGAGGCGAGGGCCTCTGTACGCTGGATGCGTGGCTCCAGACGAGCTTCCTCAATACCAAGAAAGAGCTCGTATACACAGGGCATGAGGGTGCCCTGGGCCACCATAGTCGAGGGGATTTCCTAGGTGTATTGGACAAAGACAACGGCGTACACGTCGGTGGCATCGCGCTTGGTGGTAAGGAGTGCGGCCACAGGGGGTGGAGCAGAGGTGCCTAGGTGACGGAGGATGTCCTCAGCTCGTTGCCAGTAAGAGGCGACCGTCTCGGTCTCCCCCATGTGCAGGGAGTTGAACTCCTGAAGGAGATGGCTGATCTTAGCCTCGCTAGATAGGCGATGGAGACGGGTGAGGATGTGCCATGTGGCTGCAGGGTCTGGGGACCTGCCAGTGGTGAAGTCGCCGAGGAAGGGCTCAATGGCTAGGCTAGAGGAGCGGCCGGGACGAGGGCACGTACGGCGCGACTAGCAGCATACAGCTGGTCGACTTGCGTGGAGTTGTACGTCAGAGTCTAGTATGCCCACAGGCCCTCACTTTGTGCCTAGATACGGAAGCTCTGATACCAAGATGGGAACTCTCCTAAAGCACAGGTTGGGGTAGTGGCATTGTTGATGTAGCCTCCGGGCTTCCACGCTTGTTGCTTTGTCTGTTGCCCCCTCAGTCTGCCGCTCTAGAGTCCAAGTCTGAGTGCTTAGGGTTTGTCACTCAGAGATGCGCGCGCCAGTGTTAGCATCAGAAAGCAGCTGAAAACTGGAATTGACTGATTAAGAACCAAGAATGAGACGCAATAGGAGACCCCTCCATGATCTAGCCTCCCCCAGACCTGTAGAGCTTGTTACTCAGTTTCTAAGCCAATCACAAAATAAACCTATTTTCTGGCAGGTAGGGTTTTCTCGGTGAGCCCTGCCAGACGACCGACAGCCTAACCCCGGGCGTCATGTGTTTTTCCTTAATACTAGACAATACCATAATACGCACGCTGCAAATGTAGTCGTGTGGTCAGAATCAGCTAGAAAAACAGCAGGGAGGAGTTATGGGTGCCTAAACCCAGGAAGTGTCTAGAATAGTCCTAGGGAACAATACTGCCACGCTAACATGAGACTTGGACTCCAAGCAGAGCAAGACGCTACAGACACAATGGTACAATCAAATCAAATGCTGGACGCATGTAGACAGCATCAGTAGTGGCAGTGACCGCCGTCGGCCTAACTGCCGAGGAGAAATGCTGATGGAGCTGAGCACGTTGCCAGATGGAGGAGGCTCTAGGGAACTGCTTGTAGGCCTCAGCGTGCGTCTGCTCCACCGGATGACACTCCAACAGCGTCAATTATTGCCGTGAGTCATCTACATGCCAATGTACACAAGCCGGGAGGACACATCAGAGCACAATGAGAATGCAAAAAAACCAACATAAGACATTCCATGTTCCAAGGACTTTGGTTCGTAGGTACGTGCTCCACACCATATGGCTGATTGCGTCATCCAACTGATGTGATTGAAGACTTCTGGAAGTTAACCGGCTTGCATGTTGGTTTTCCTGGAACGTGTCCCTGTGTTTGCACCAATTCTTTTATGATTCGATAGCCTGCCTCGTTGCAAATAGTGCGGGTTTCCCAAGTCGCAATGCACCTCACATGATGCACGGCTATAATGCGAGTCCCTCGGCTACTCTCAAACCTACGGTGGAAAACATTTTTTCTAGAGTGAGGCATGCACATCGTTTGGGGTTCTTGCTGTAACGAGGTGCCCTCTTTTTTCTGGCATATTCGGGGCCTCACCCATGTTTTGGGGACACTCATGGCATTTTCCGTTTTTCGAAAATATGCCAGGAGGTCTGGCTCGACCCCGATGACTCGCAACAACGAGGAGGAGGAGGAGGAGCGAGCGAGCGAGCGCGTGAGCGACCGCCGGCGTGGGGGTTATGCCGGCGCTAGGGGGCTGTTTCGCTCGAACCCCCACGCGGCATTCCGAACACGCCACACAGGGGTGGCTTCCCCCCTCTCTAAGGGTAGCGTAACGGCGATGCTACCCGCCGAGGGGTCGTTTCGACGGACGGCTCCCGGCAACAGCCGCGGTCAACTGCGGCAGCAAAAACAGTGGCTGCGACCGCGCGACGGTCGCAGCACTTCCGGTGGCACGCGCAACACGGCGACCGCACCCACCGTCGCGAGACATACGCGACCAACGGGGCGGCTCGCCGAGAGACAGAAGGACCGTCGATCTGGACGATCGACGGACGGGGACTTCTCGCACTAGGCTTTAGGTGCAAGTAGAGCACCAGGTTCAGGTGCAAGCAGAGCATTGGGTTCAGGAGCAAGTAGCTTACTACAGCAAGCTAGGAGACCAGTAGGCTGGGGAGAGAGTAGCCGGCTAGAGAGTATAAATACCCTGTACATTGTTCATTGTAATTAACCTGTATTTTCCAGCTCTGGTTCCCAGACATCTCCAAGTCTATCTTTCCGCTGTGCTCTCCACACACAAAGGCTAAATCTCCAGAGAGCACCCACTCTCACATCTGGTATCAGAGCCAGAGCCACGCGTTGGGTGGAAGCGCTGCCGGAGCTCGCGAAGCTTCAAGGAGCGAAGGCACGGACTACGCCGGACCACGTCGAGGCTGATCGAGAAGGAGATTGCTGGACCAGACTTTGAAGCCAACGCACGAGCCAACCTCTGGAATTTTTTTTTTACATTTCTAGATCGTCCACACGGTCTACCATGCACGCGCAGGAGACGATGGGTGACTCCCACGCACTTCGAAGACCTCAGATTTTTTACCCGGACTGCCGAATTGCTGCCGGAAAATTTTTCGATTGCTGCCAAAACGCTGCCAAATTCTTTCGAAGGATCTCCAGTGGTTGAAATCTATCTAGAGCCATGGAGCAGGCCTTGCAGCAGATTGTAGAGCAGCTGGGAGCCCTCAAGCTGGAGAACAAGCGGCTGAATCGGCAGATGGCTGACCTGCGGGACGGGACTGGCGTTGGGCAGGTTGGGGCGGCCCCGTCAAGGAGTCCGCCGAGACCAAAGCCAAAGGCCCCGGAAGCGTTCAATCCCTCTGTCAAGGGAGCGAGCGTTCGGACCTGGTTGTTCGCGATGAACAGCTACTTTGGGGCTCTGGGTCACCCTCCAGAGGATGATGCTGTGCATGTGTCATTCGCGGTGACACTGCTACGCGGAGCAGCATTGGAGTGGTGGAGACAGCTGAATCTGCTAGCCACTCGAGGTGGAGGTGGGAACGCAGCTGTGCAACATGCCGTGTTGTTGCAGCCAGGCGTGGGGCAAGCTGAAGCGCGCGTGCCGACGACATGGGAGCAGTTTGAGCAAGCCATCAGAGATCGATTTGATCTTGTGAACACCTCCATAGTCGCACGGAACAAGCTAAAGCAGCTGAAGCAGATCGGCTCGGTGCAGGAGTACACACGCCGTTTCTTGGCATTGTACTCGGAGATTGACGACATGAGCGAGCCGGAGATGGCAGACAAATACCACGACGGCTTGAAGGCAGAAATTCAGCGCACGCTGGCACTAAGTGGCATCACGGAGTTCGAGGCGACGGTAGCCACTACTGAGCGCGTCGACGCGCTACGCTACCATCGAGGGGGTTTCTGTGAGAAGCAAGAGAGTTTTCAGCGTCGAGCACAGCACCAACAAGCTGACCCCATGGAGATCAACGCAGTGCAAGGGGGCCAGCAGTAGAGCAAGCCGCGTGGTGGGAACTGCTGGATCTGCGGGAAGCCTGGGCACCACAAGAAGGACTGCAAGAAGAAGCAGCAGGGAAACGGCAACCAGCAGTGAGTGGCGGGCGGCCATCTACTGGGAAAGCTTCGTCCGCATCAGCGAACACCATCCCCGAAAGTCCTTCGATAACTAGGGAGCTGCCAAGTGTATTGCTGCGGAGCGAAGGAAGCGGGAGCGTTCCGGGGATCCTCCTGAAAGCCAAAACTTTATCGGCTGGTTCTGCGGACGGCGAGGGGCGCCAGACTCGCAAGCAGATTAAAGCGTTACTGGATTGCGGCGCGTCACACTCATTCTTCAGCGACGAGCTTGCAAAGAGGTTGGGGCTTGCACGGCTACCCGGGAAGCCGACTACGGCCAAGTTGGTGCAAGGGGAGCTGGAGTGCGGACTGCCTTTGAAGCCTCTGAGGGTCCATCTGGGCAAGCTGTCGTGCGAGGTGAACTTTTGCACGTGCCCAATGGATACCTATGACGCCATTTTGGGGCGTGATTGGCTGCACCGGTGGAATCCTGCTGTGGATTGGGTGCGCAGCCAGGTGAAAGTGAAGAAATACGGAGAGCAAATTGTTTTGCCGTTGTGGGCAGAGGAGAAGGACTCCAAGGCAAGAAAGGTGCCGCAGTTGAGTTACGTACAGCTGAAGCGCTGTCAGCGCAAGGGGGATCAAGTGTACCTTGTGTGGATGCGGCAAAAGGTAGCAGATGAAAAGGTGGAAGTGTCGGCAGCGGAGACAAAGCAATCGGAGGGAGAGCAGCAGAAAGCACCTGTAGCAGAGCTGTCGGAAGGCGTCAAGGGAGTGTTGGACAACTACATTGACGTGTTTCCTGCTGAGCTGCCAAAAGGTTTACCACCGAAACGGGACATCGACCACAAAATTGATCTGGTTCCGGGAGCAACTCCAATGGTACGAGCTGCTTATCGCATGAGTGATAATGAGCTGGGTGAGCTGAAGAAGCAGTTAGAGGAGCTGACGGAGCAAGGGTTCATCAGACCGTCGGTGTCACCTTACGCTGCACCGGTCCTCTTTGTGATGAAGAAGATAGGAGAGCTGCGGATGTGTGTGGACTATCGCGCACTGAACAACGTAACGATCAAGAACCGGTACCCGCTGCCAAGGGTCCAGGAGCTGTTTGACCAACTGAGGGGAGCGCAGTTCTTCAGCAAGATTGACTTGCGCTCGGGGTACCATCAGATCCGGATTGCGAAGCAGGATGTGGAGAAGACGGCGTTTCGGACGCGGTACGGTCATTTCGAGTACCTCGTGATGCCGTTTGGGTTGACCAACGCTCCTGCAACATTCATGAGCCTCATGAAAAGGATTTTCCACCCTCACTTGGACCAGTTCGTGGTGGTGTTCCTCGACGACATCCTCATCTACTCCCGAACTCTGGAAGAGCATCAGCAATATCTTCGGCAGGTGTTGGAAATTCTCCGGAGAGAGAAGTTGTTTGCAAAGCTCTCCAAGTGTGAGTTCGAGAAAAGGGAGGTGGAGTTCCTCGGGCACATTGTGAGCGGCAAAGGTCTCCACATGGACCCAAAAAAAGTGGAAGCAGTGAAGCACTGGCTGATACCAAAGTGCGTGCGTGACATCCAGGTATTCCTTGGGTTTGTCAACTACTACCGGAAATTCATTGGGGGATACGCAAAAAAGGGTGTGCCACTGACTCAACTACTGAAGAAGGATCACCAGTGGGAATGGGGCGATCACGAGCAGAAGAGCTTCGAGGAGCTCAAGACTGCCATGTGTGACGCTCCGGTTCTGGTGCATCCGGATTCATCCAAGGAGTACGTCATGGCAACGGACGCAAGCGACTATGCCATTGGCACAGTGCTGATGCAGGATCACGGAAAGGGACTGCAGTCGATTGCGTACGTGTCTCGCAAGTTGCGAGGTGCATAGCTGAACTACGCAATCCATGAAAAGGAGATGTTGGCGGTGATCCACGCCTTCAAGCACTGGAGGTGCTACCTCGAGTCGTGACGCTGCGTGGTCTTCACAGATCACTATGCCTTGAAGTACCTGAAGACGCACCCGAACCTCAGTCGCCGACAAACTCGCTGGATGGAGTTGCTTGAGGGGTTTTTTTACTACGAGATCCTGTACAAGCCTGGGAAGGTGAACCCGGCAGACCCTCTGTCAAGGAGGCCGGACTTGAGCCTCAATGCCATCTCACTGCTGATGGGATCTCAAGTCATGCATAGCCTATTCAAGCACAGGTATGGCGTGGACAGTGAGTTCACGGGTGGTGCGCTGAAAGACGCCACATGGGATGGAGTGTATTGGCGAAGGGGGCAGGAGCGAAAAATTGCCGTGCCAGACTATGCGCCATTGAAGCAGTTACTGTTAGAGGAGGCGCATGACACCCACTGCTCGGGTCACTTAGGCTTCGACAAGACGCTGAAAGCCTTGACACGCCAATACTGGTGCTCATCAATGGCAACTGATTGCAAGAGGTTTGTGAGCAGCTGCGATGTGTACCAACGCATCAAGGCGCGGAGGACCAAGCCACCAGGGGAGCTGCAATCATTGCCTGTACCAAAGAGGCCATGGACAGACATCTCGCTTGACTTCATTGGTGGGTTGCCTGTGACGCAGCAAGGTAACAACACGGTGTTGGTGGTGGTGGACCGGTTCTCCAAGATGGCACACTTCATCGCATGTCCTGAGAGTATCACAGCTGCCGGGACAGCTCAACTCCTCCTCAATCATGTCGTCAAGCTGCATGGAGTGCCGCAGTCGGTGGTCTCAGATCGCGATCCACGCTTCACTT
>SZWC01009135.1:437-12009 GCA_023375785.1 Penium margaritaceum
ATACATATACATATACATATACATATACATATGCATATACATATACATATACATATACATATAAATATACATATACATATACATATACATATACATATACATATACATATATATATATATATGTGTACATGTAACTAGAAACAACCACTTCAAAATAATATTCAAATATCTCGAGTCCACCACTCAATCTGCACTTCTCATTCCTGAATCTATTTTTGTGGAAGATTCTACCAAATAACATGGCAATGTGGATCGACACGCTTCCATTCAAGGCAAAGGTGATTGTGGACTTTCTAGGTTGTCTTTTCCCATATCCCTTCATGTGTAACTACGAAGACGACAAAAACACAACAAACCTCGACCTTCTTTGTACTATTTGTTATGGCCTTCATTTATTGAAAGTCTCGTTTTGGCTTTCAAACAAGTAGGGTAAGGCAAGTCATCAACTTACTCATGGGGAGTCCACGGCCCTGTGCATCACCGCCTCTCTTCAACGTTGTGTCATAAAATTCCATGCCCCTTTAAATTATGGCCTGTGAAAGGTGAAATTGGATTTGTGGAAATGTTCATGCATGACCATTGATGTTGGTTTCTACGCCATAATGATTTTTGACTTCCATAAAAAAGGTGCTTTTTCTTGAATGAATACCTCATGCTTAAGTTTTGATCATGTTGTTAGACATGAAATTGCTCCAAATTTATGTGTATACAACACTCCTCATCATTAGGGGAAAACAAATGACTTGAATTAATGCAAAATCAACAGACACCAGCAAGAGGGCCACAAAACATAGACCCATTTTTCAACTCCATGTGGAATACGGACTATATGCAATACAGGAAGTAAACTATTACTTTGCCGAAGGGACTTCCTCATGATTAAACTCAAAGTTCATCATATGGATATTTATTTAGAATTTTGCTTGTAGTAGGTGTGTTTATCTCTATTTAACAAGCACAATATAACTGAAGGATCAATCCCCTTTGTTTGAGGATTTTCTTAATGAAATTGTAGGAGAAAATGTCTTCTCATCCATGGAAAATGTGCAAGGCCAACAGCACATGTATGGAGTAGAGGTAAGTTTGCCAAAATAAATGTTTTGAATACATGTATCAACATATTTATATACATGTATGATTTATTGACAAGAAATTCCAACAATTGTTTTGGGATGAATGGAGCAATATTTCATGAAAGAAATTGGTTAACATTCTATTTCCCAAAACTTATGGAGTATAAAATAAAGCATCTTCTTGTAGAAACAAGTAGATGATTCATATGATAGCAAAACCTTGGGTTTATATCAAGCAATCACAATTTTTCACAGAATGAACTTAAGTACATCAAAATCATCCCTTTTAAATGCTCGATAAACATTCCACAAAAACATAGAATACACATACTTATTCCTTTGCCCATCAGAATAAGACCAAAACTTCATGAAAACATGTTAATCATTTTCTACACCTCTAATATTTATCACATGGGAAGACGTTTTGCAATCGTAAATGAGTGACACTTCACGTGTAAGAAAGGGTACAACCCAATGCAAGAGGCATGCTCAACAGCTTTATATCATTTAAAAAATTCTTCATTCTTAGACACACCATGGTGGGTGGTAGAAACAATTTCCACTTTTTTACTGCATGAAATCTTTTTATGTGGAGAACCAAGGAACATGGGAGACGCCTTGTACACTGCACTGTGATTTTATTTAAGTTTCCTTTTGTAGATTTCTCCCAACTTCTAAAGTTTTTAAATCAATCACATGATGTATTGCAAAATTTTTTTTTTTGGCTTTTGACATATACTTGCAGTTTTTTTAATCTCATTTTACCTTGCTACCTAAGCACATGGTGGTGGAAGTGGCTGTAAGGGTAGTGATAAGGATGTAAGAAAGGGTGTGCTCCATGACTATTGCAAATGAATCATTTTCCCCTTAAGTGTCCAGAGGAAGCAAATGCAAACGGCAAGGATGTTGAAGTAAAAAAGGAACTTGTTTATGGAGGCCATGGATGTAAACTTAAGAATACAAAACAGGTGGTATTCAAATTTTGGACTCCAATGAGTACGCTAATATACTACCTTAGGAGCACATCAAGGCAAAAATCAGCTACACCAAGCCCACAAGTTCAATAGTATGTCCAATCATAGGGTCAAGCTATTGGTTAGCTAAGGTGATGTTGATATGGAGGCGTTGAATAGATTGGGGTGAGGAGGGATAGGAGAGGATGGAGGAGAGCGGAGGAGGAGGGGGGCGGGTGGAGTCGGGAGTTAGCCGCGGGGCTAACTATCCCTCTCGATAGTTGTGATTGGGAGAGGCTCTCGATAGCTGTGAGGGGGAAGGCTCTCGAGAGCTTGTGAGGGGGGATCGAGGGGGTCTGAAGTTAGTGTGAGAGCAGATCGAGGAGAGAAAACGTAAACTTTGGAAAGAATGAGTGAGAGAGGGCGAGGACCGCCCCCCTACCTGGTCGGCCTCAATCAGAGGATGACAACAACACACTGGGGCATGTTGCGCAGCATAACATGCCCCAGTCAGTGCACACCTATGCTCATACCAGTGCCGAGAGGGGCCTTTTGCTCCCTTTTGGGGAGGGAGCGAAAGGTCCCCTCTTTTGGTGCGAGTGCACTACCTAAGTAAAGCACAGGTCAGAGGACGTGCGCTGGCTCACAACCGCTAGATTAGCGAGGATCACAAGTGCACCAGTCAACCCAGTGAGACAAACCCGGCTAGTAGGGTAAGCAGGGAGTAGGACTACACAAAGCGCTCAAACACAAGTAGCAACAAGGGTTTGCTACTTTAACACAATAGCGCAAGCAAGGGTAGATGCCCCAAGCAGAAATCTTGAACACCACACCACAAGCCTCGAGATCGCCAGAGCAGGCCAGAGCATGCTGTTATGGAGATGGGGATGCAGGGCGCCGACGGAGGCGCCCCACCAAGAGGACCCTTGCAGAAACGCACGGCCGCAGCGCCCGACATGAGGGGGGGGGGCGTCCGCACCACCCGGCCAGAAGAACTCCACCAGAAGTACCCCACCAGTAACACCCGTCCGGAAATGTCGCTGCCTTGAGTGTCCCACCAAAAGCTCACCACCGAATCACCCCGCCACCAGCACCCATCCTGAAGCGCCCGATGAGAGGCACCTGACCGACATACCCGGTCGGGAGCACCACGCGGCCATGAGTGGCAATAGTGAAGTGTGTAGCGAGAGCGAGGAGAGAGTCAAGGACCAGCACCCGACCACCCAGAGGTACACGAAAACAGAGTCACCAATCGGACAGGAGTGAGAGGCAAGGCAAAGGGAAGAGGTGGGAAGGAGTGTGGGCGGAGACTGACGGGAGACACCATGCGGACGACGGGGGATTGTGGGTATGTGAGAACCTGCAAGTACACACACACGGGGGAAAGGGAGGCAAGAGCATGAAACGGAGCAGAGATGCTGTAAGCAAGCGGTCATCGAGCAAAAGACCAACGGCGCGGGCAAAAAGAGTGGGGAGAGGAAAGAGGAGGCTCTGTCTTGTAAGGGGAGGGTGTGAAGACCAACGCATGCGATTCTCAAAGTGAAGGCACGCTCGTGGAGAGCATTTGGGAGAAATTCTGTGAGCTGGAACTCAACAGAGATGAACCAAAGGGAGACATCACCTGTAGCGACAACGTCACACACATAGTGGTGCTCAACATTGATGTTCTTGGTGCGACAGTGGAGCGCACTGGCATTTTTGGTGATGGCCAGCCCACTCTCACTGTCTGTGTGGAGAGGGGCAGCCGGAGTGGGGAGATGAAGCTCGTCGAGGAGGCAGCGAAGCCATACTGCCTCGGCGGCAGCACCACCTAAGGCTATGTACTCGGCCTCCCTGGTGCTACGAGCAACACAGTCCTGCTTCCCGCTATGCCAAGAGATGGTAGCAGGGCCGAGGAGGAAGACGAAGTCACTGCGGCTGTGAGCGTCCGAATCGTGGGCATAATCACTGTCAGCGTAGCCCGCTAGGAGAGGCACTCCCGACCCGGCCTGAAAGACGAGGCCGGCATGTGCTGATCGAGGATGTAGCAGAGGACGTATGCGGCCGCATGGAGATGAGCCGTGCGAGGCTCGCGGGCATATTGGGCCAGGATGTTCATTGCGTAGCGATGTCAGGGCGCGTAGTGCCAGCGAGGTACGTGAGCGTGCCAATGATGGACTGAAACGTGACGGAAAACTCTAGCGTACCCGACTCCTCGTCGTGGGCCACGTGAAGGAGGAGCTGAGTGCCCGTGGGCATGGGCGAGGAGGCAGTAGGGAGAGGGCGAGAGAGGTCGATGACAGAGGCGAAGCGGTCCGCAAGTGTCTGAACATAGCGCTACTGATGGACCAAAAGACAACTAGGGAGGCGCATTATCTGCATCCCTAAGAACATGGCCGCAAGGCCAAGGTCCTTCATATGGTATGTCGAAGAGAGGAGACCCTTCGCCTCGAAGATTGCAGCGGATGAAGGAGAGGTGATGAGGAGGTCATCCACATACACCAGAATGAAGGCGGGTACAAGAGGCGTGCCACCGACCAAGAGGGAGGGTTCGGATTGGCTGGGACAGAAGCCGCCATGGATGAGGGTAGACAAAAGCTCCTCGTTCCAACATGGAGGGGACTGACGGAGACCGTAGAGAGCACGGCGGAGGCGACAAAATCATCGAGCGCCATCGGAGAAGCTAAGATACTGGACCATCTAAAGCTCCTCCTCAAGGCGACCGTGGAGAAAGGCGTTGTTGATGTCCATCTAGAGAAGCTCCCATGGAAAGTGGGCAGCGAGACAAATGATGGCGCGACTCGTCGTAAAGCAGCCGACAGAGGCGTAGGTGTCAGTAAAGTCTACGCCAAAGACCAGGGAGTAGCCCTTGGCGGTAAGGCGCGCCTTGTACCGATCGAGGGCACCCGAGGCGGTGAACTTCTTGTGAAGAATTCACTTGGCCTTAACAGCCGTACGTCTGGGGGGGGAGATCAACGAGCTCGAGGACACCATGCTCAGCCAAGGCGGCAAGCTCGGCAACGTAGGCTATGCGCCAGGCAGCAGTGTCTGGGCGAGCAAGGGCGTCAGCAAGGGTGAGGGGATCGGACTCGTCAAGGTGGGAAGGAGAAGAGGAAGTGGGCGGGATAGATATGACGGCGAGGACGCGTGCAGCAGACGCCGGTATGCCAACAAAGTGATGAGCAGTGCAGACATTGTGGGACTGGCAAAACTCGAGATGGAAGAAGTGGCGACCATGGGCGTGACCCGGGTGAGAGGTGTAAGGCGACAGAGGACGAGATGGAGGAGACACAACGGTAGAAGAGGGAAGAGGAGAGGGGGGAAGGGGGAGAGGGAGTGGCGCAGAGGGAGGCAGAGGGGCGGCCGTCACGGAGGTAGGAAGAGAAGCATCAGAGGCTAGTGGGGGAGAAACGGAGGGTGACACAAGGTTGGAGGTGTGGGACAAGTGAAGGGAGAAGAGGGAGGAGATGGGGCGCAGGGGAGAGAAAGAAGAGATGTAGCAGAGGCCTGGGAGGGGGAAGGAGGGGATGACGTAGGGACAAGGGATGCAGAAGGGATCGTGGAGGGGACGACCGGAGGGGGGAAGGGGACAGGGGACGGGGGGAGTGGTAGAGGAGCGACGAAGAAAGGAATAGTGGCACAAGTAAGAGCGCGGGCGGTGCAAAAGCGCGCGAGAAGACACAAGTGAGGAGGGGGGAGGGTTGGTGAGGACATAATGGGGTGGCAAAGAGGTAGGGACGGACAGGGTAAGAGGGAGGGCGGGAGAGGAGAGAGGAGGAGGGGGAGGGAGAACAGAAGGGAGAGTCCAGGCAGNGGAGGGGGGAAGGGGACAGGGGACGGGGGGAGTGGTAGAGGAGCGACGAAGAAAGGAATAGTGGCACAAGTAAGAGCGCGGGCGGTGCAAAAGCGCGCGAGAAGACACAAGTGAGGAGGGGGGAGGGTTGGTGAGGACATAATGGGGTGGCAAAGAGGTAGGGACGGACAGGGTAAGAGGGAGGGCGGGAGAGGAGAGAGGAGGAGGGGGAGGGAGAACAGAAGGGAGAGTCCAGGCAGCATGTGTGCGCATCCACGAGCGGGAGTGAGGGGGGACACTGAGAAGAGAAGCCGGACCGGGGACGAGTGGATGGGAGAAATCAGGCGGAGAGGGGGAAGGACAAGGGAGGGGGGAGGGCATGGAAGGGGACCGAGAGGACGTAGAGAGGGGCGGAAGGGTCTCGCGAGAGAGGACGGTCACAAGGGGGAAAGGGGCAGGGGATGTACGGAGGAGGCGGCAGGGGGTGAGGACGATTGGGACGGCGTGACCGCGACGAGGACGGGATCGCCCGTGAGAGCGATAGGAGAGGGCACCCGTGGCGGGGTGTCCTCCGACACATCCTCAATAGAGAGAAGGAATAGATCCGCACAACGGGTGGGAGAAGGCACCCGAGGGGAGCCCACAGGCTGGGCCGCGGTCAGAGGAGGGGGAACTGGAGGAGGGGAGGAGGGGAAGCTGGGAGGAGAGAGAGGAGACGGTGCGGGAGACTACAAAAGGGGAGGGAGAGGGAAGACAAACTGCGGATCACCGCGGCGATGCGAGGGGGGTAGAGGAGGTGGAGGAAAAGGAGGAGGTGGAGGGGAGGGAGCAGGCAGAGAAGGAGGGGGTGGGGCGGGAGGAGAGGTAGAGGGCAGAGGACCGAAGGAGAAAGGACAGGAGATAGACGTGGGAGGGCCCTGCGTGGAGGTGGGAACAGGCACGGTGGTAGGAGGATGACGCAAAAGGGCAGACGAGGACAGTGTGCAAGTGGGTAGGGAGGGAGAGAGGTGAGAGGGCGGCGGCGGAACGGCCGAAGCTGGCACGAGAGGGGGGAGAGAGGCGAAAGTCGCCAAATGTGGTGGAGACATGGAGGGGGCCATGGGGAGGGACAAAGAGGGGGAGGTAGCACCAGCAACGACAAGGCCATCAGAGGTGTAGGCTGTGGCAGAGGTCAAGGGAGGGAGACAACAATCCGCCCGGAAGGCGCCATAAGTCAGCTGCTCAAAGAAGCGAGCGTGACAGGACTCGGCAAGGCAATGGGTGATTGGATCTTAGAAACGATGTGCGCGAGAGTGAGGCGCCACTCCAAGGGTGACGCAGAGGTGGCCAGGTGAGTCAAGCTTGCCAGACCGAGAGGGGGGAGTGAGGTAGATGGTCGCCATGGTGCCCTAGACCACCGCCTGGCTAAGGTTGGCTCGGCGACCAAAGAAGAGCTGAAACTGCGTGGTATGAGGGACAAGCGGGCCATGCGAGATCCGGTTCCATACCCACGCGTGATAACGGGCTGCCTCGACCAGAAGCTGCGGCCCCGATCAAGGAAACCAGCCTCACCCATCATCGTGTGGACGCCCTCAACGAGTGTACAGTTCCAGCGCTCGGCAACCCCATTCTGTTGCAGAGAATAGTGAGCGGAGAGCTCATGAACCACACCCTCTCGATCAAAGAACAATGCTGTGGCACCAACTCACCACCGCAGTCTGACCGAAAGCGTAGTAACTGGTGGCGACTCTGTCCCTGCGCGAACATGTACCACGACTGAATGCTCTGGGCAACATCGCTATTTGCCCGAAGAAAGAAGACCCATGTGTAGCAAGAGTAGTCATCAATCAGACTAAGGATGTACGTGGCATGCTCAGCGAGAGACTCATCTTGGAGAGGACCAAGAATGTCAGCATGGACGAGCTCTAGAGGAGCAGACGCGCGGGAGGGGGAAAAGGGAAATGGAAGACAGTGCATCTTGCCAACAGCACAGAAGGTGCAATCGGCACTGTAAGGGCCCCGGAATGACGGATCGGATAGACCATCAACGAGAAGGTCACGAAGGAGGGAAGCCACAGCGGGAGAGGGGAGATGGTAGAGGCGACGATGGAGGAGATGGGCATGTGCAGAGCGAGAAATAGCGACAAGCGCAACGGCATCTGTCGCAAGCGTAGAGATAGAGTGCGAGCCGAGAACCTGGTATAGGCCCTCTCCCGGAGGCTGACGACCACGGAGAACGACGCGGCCAGTGGCACGATCAGTGACAGTCACGAGACCAAGGGCGTAGGTGGTGGAGAAGCCGCATACATATCATGATGATGACCCACAACCTCGTAGTTCCAGCATGTGGGGAGACGAGGGCCGCCACCGCCACCACCACCCCGCCGCCGGGAGGAGCACGACCAGCAACGGCATGGGCCACAGGAGGAGGGAGAAGGCCGGGAAATGCGTCTGACAAGATGGGCTCAGCAGGGGAGACAGCAGGCTGGGAGACTGCGTGAAAGGAGCGGAGCCCATCCAAAAGAATTGGCCAGAAAGCACCTGGAGTCTGGTATGCGGCCTGAAGAGTAAGGGCGAGGGGAAAGGAGGTGAGAGCGCCAGAGAAGGAAGGTCCAAGACCAGCGACAACAGAGGTGATGTAGGCTGGATCGGCCAAGGATATCCGAGCAGCAAGTAACTCGCTCTGGAGGAGCTCCGCACGGCCCAAGTAGGCACCCAACGACTCGTCGGGGCGACGGTGGAGACCCCGAAGATCAACGAGGAGAGAGAAAGCGGAGCGAGAGGAGTCACACGAGTAAAGGGCAAGGAGAGCAGACCATGCCTCACGAGGACGAGCCGCGAGGGCTGCGGTGGGTGCGAACCGATCGAGTTGGCGAAGCACGACAGAGGGAACAACGAAGTAGAGGAGGTGAAACACAAGAGCGCTATGATCAGGATGCACAAGGGGCAGAGAGGGAGAGGGGTCATAGTGCTCCCAGAGGCCGTGCATGTGGGTCCAGGACACGAAGCGATGGGACCACTCATAGAACGGGGTGCCGGGGACGTAGCTGGGAGTAGTAGTCAAGGGCAGCGAAGGAGCTGCAGAGGAACGGAGACCAAGGCCGGCGAGCTGAGCGATTGCAAGAGCAAGCGCAATGACTGGGTCACCAAGGGGGGGGGCGCCACCCGGAACAACACCAACGGCGGGAAGGACTCCGCCTGCCGAGGGGACGCTGCCGGCAGACATAGTGCCACCTGGTGGAGCAGCACCGCCCACAAGAGGAGGGCCACCCGCAGCGACGGCACCGGCAAGGGCGACGACATGACCAGGGGCGACACCACCAACTGGAGTGACAGCAACGTCGGGGGGAACAGTAGTACTAGGAGCAATGGCAGTACTAGAGGCGACGGCGCTACCACGTGAGCTAGTGCCGGGGTCAATGGCACCACCAGCGGCGGCTGAACCGTCGGCGACACCAGAAGCATGAGGGGCAATGGTACCGGCAGTGGCAAAGATGCTGCCTGAGGGGAGAGTGCCGCCCGAAACAACACCGCCGGGGGCGACGACATCAGGCACAAAGTCATCGGGGGCGTCCGCGCTGGGTCCGAAAGGGGCAACAGGGTGGACGGGGGGGAACGATAGGGGGTGCATCGACGGGGCGAGGGGTGAGGGCGTTAAGGATGGCCACGAAGAAGGGGAATTGGGGAGACTGGACGAGAGGTGGGTGGCGAGGGGGCGAAGAAGGGGGTGTACGGCCGGCCTTGAGAGCCCCCGTGACGGTGACGGCAGCAGCATAACGAGGGGAAAGGGCGACAGAGTCGTCAACGAGGCCGAGGTCGACGGAGGCAGTGGGACTCGAGGCACGGAAGGAGACACCCTGAGGGGATGTCAACTCGCGAGGCGTCCGGGCTACAGCCGCCGTCGCAAGGGCGCCAGAGAGGCCGAGATCCTCCATGAAGCTGTTGGGTGGAAGCCGAGGGGTACAAGAGGTAGGGAACGAGGAACTACAAGAGGGGTGGGCACGGAGTGGGAGGGAAGAAGGATCCCAAGTATCAGGTGTGTATTTAAGGGAGTTCTTTAGAGAAGGGAGGGAAATAGGAGAGGGAGGTCGTGGTGGCACCAAGTAACAGGAGAGGGGACGGAGAGACCGACGGACAAGAAAAACACTCAACTGAGGGAGGAGAGCGAAGAGCGGAAGAGGGAGCATCACGCTGGAACGAGCAAAGTCAGCACAAGGAAGAAGGGAGGGGACGTGAGGGCAGAGGGCAGGGATGGTAGAAGACGGCACAAAAGAAAGAAAAGAAAACAGAAATGGAGGTAAGGAAGGGCAAAGGAATGCCGAGAGGTCGAGACAAGAGGACAGGGAGAGCAGAGCAAAAGTAGGGAGAGCGGGAGGAAGGAGAGGTAAAAGAGGAAAGAAGAAGGGAGGCAACGGAGAGTGGGGAAGGGAGGGAGGAGGAAGAGGGTGGGAGGAAGGACAAGGAGAGAGAAAAGAGAGGGAGGGAGAGGGACAGAGCACAGGGAGGAAGGAGATGGTAGAGGGAGAGAGGGTCGCAGAACAAGCGAGAGGGAAAATAGGAGAGGAACAGTGGAGCAAGGAAGAAGTAGAAAGGAAAACAAGGCAAGAGATGGGGAAGAGCTGAAGAGAGGACGGGAAGGCACAGGGATAGGGAAGGGCAGAGCGGCAAAAGGGGGGGATGAAGCGGGGACAGCGACTAGCGCAAGTGCAGGGGTGAAGGGGCAACAGAACCGTGAGGAAGCAAAGTTACATAAATAAGAACGAGAACGACAAAGGGAGGACGAAGAGGGGCAACGTGGTGAGGAATGCACACACGAGCTTCGTAATCAGCGTGGTTGGGGCGAAACCAGAGCGCGAATGATGCAAAAAACAGAGATAACGCACAAAGACCAAAGATGTGATACAACACTAGGAAAAAAAGGGAAGAGGAAAGCAGAGAAGGAGATCAAGGGCGCAGAGAAAAAGGAACGAGCTCACCAGGACGTGGATACGTAGGTTGAAGAGGAAGGTGGGACGCAACCGTGGTCCCGACAACAGCGAACACTGAAGAATCGGAGAGCCCGCACACTCCCCCGCGGTTGGAAACCAAGGAGGAGGATAGGGCAAAAGAGGTGAGGTCAACGTAGGAGGAGGAGAGAGAAGTCACTGGAAAAGATGGTATAGGGAAAGGGATAAGGGAGACAGAAGAAGACGAAGGGAGTGTTGGCAGATGTAGGTAGGTGGTGCAAGGGACGGGGGTCATAGGAAGAAGCGGGAGGAGGAAGAAGAAGGAGAAGAGTGGAGAGAGCAGTAGTAAAGTGAAGTGGTGAGGGGAGGTAGGAGAAAGGTATGGACAAGAGGGGGGGAAATGAACAGGGAAGGAGGGGAGGACAGGAACGGGAGAGGAGGACGGGAAGAGGAGGAAGGGGGAGGGAGGGGAGAAAGAGGAACAGAGCATGGAGAGAGACAGAGAGAGAGAGAGAGAGAGAGAGAGAGAGATTGGAAAGAGGGGGGGAGAGTGGAGAGAGAGGGGAGAGAGAGAGAGAGAAGGGAGAGAGGGACAGAGCAAGGAGAGGCAGAGAGCAGGGAGAGAGACACAGACAGAGAGGGACTGAAAGGTGAAAGAGGGAGGGAGGTTGAGAGAGGGAAGAATACGAGGGAGAGAGGTGTGCAAGGTAGAAAAAAAGGGGTCTCAGAGAGGGAGAAGGAAGACGAGAGGCACAAAGAGCAAAGAGGGAGGTGGGGGAAAAAAGAGAAAAAAAAGGGGAGAATGGGAGAGGAGAAGAGGGAGAGGAGATAGAGGAAAAACAGAGGGGG